>JAUUDZ010057209.1:0-10345 GCA_032361705.1 Panulirus versicolor | reverse complement strand
TTTCTACTCCCGAGAGTTGCTAGTTTCGTACCTCCACCACTGGTAGGTCATACAATACTCAATATACCGGTACATTTTATCATTATAGTACGGCATTTGATAAGAAGAGAGTCGGCCATTGTAATGTTCACTTCTCTCCCTCTACCGCTAGGCCATACATAAACAAGAGTTCCAGTTGTGAATTAGCCGGACATACAAGACTAACTGCTTAAAGAAGGTTATCGTCAATTACATTAATGATATTTCTTCAGTAAAATGACACCAGTGGCGCAGTGGAAGATTGACAGGGCCATAACCCAAAGGTCAATGTACAAAGACCATTCTCTGCTATGAATGATTTTTTTTATAATAGAAAGGGACCAATCTTTAGACTAGACCCATCCAGGGTAATAACATCACAGTAAACAGGTCAGAGTGGAGAAGTAGAATAAAGGAAAAGTCAGTCAGTTCCCTCGGTAAATGAGGCAAAGACAGAACTCTTTCCCTGACTTCTGTGTCTTCTGGTGGAGGCTCCTTTTAATCTCTACAATGATCATAAAGTTTATCAAACTACTGCAGCTTTTGACATCGTTGCATCCAGGGATCTGACATGAGACAGGAAGTTAGAAGATCCTGAAAGACTTATGATTTTAGTGGAATGGATCATACTTCCGCCATCACCAAATACACTGATTGTTTCCAGAATAAGTGAAAACTTACAGAATGTGTGGGATAAGATCTGATTTTCTTACTGTATCTTATAGATGATACATAGGTATTGACACATAAGTATAAAATAATAAACAACAGGTACAAATCATCAAGAAATAAGAGTGTGATAACAAGGTGCCATACAATTCCACGAACAGCAGAATACTATCTTAGGCCACCTGAGTGACCCACATGCATTAATTGCAACTCATGTTTGTAAATGCTGTTAGATTCATCCTTAGAATTGACTAAAAATGTTACTAAGAATAGGAGAAAGTACATGTACTGAATTAAAAACTAAAATTCACCCACGTTAAGTATTTTATCGTTATATGCACTACGAGCACGTGGAAAAATACTAATCAAATGCGAAGGAGTTCGCTTTGTAATTGCTGAAAAATTTACGTCCATCGGCGGGATAGGTACGTCCCTCGGAGGGACAGTGGAAAAACTTAGCTGACTGCGTCAGTTTTCCGCCCATTGTCGGAGACTTGGTATGTCGGACTGATGGAAACCTCTTAAGATGAAGTTTGTTCCATTACTTCCACATCTACTTCTTGGGACTTCCACGGGGCCTTTGGGATGTTCTCTATATTATTAATCTATTTCCAGTCTTTGTTGCTGAGGTTTATGGTGAACCTCTGGATTGTTTTGGTGCGACATCTGTTCCTGCTACTGAAACCTCTGGATTACCTCACTTGTCGAGACCTACTGGAACCATCCAGTGAACCTCCAGAATGGTCTACAATAAGGTCATTCTAAGCAACACCTTTCTGCCTGGCGATCTTTCATGAACCTCTTGTAATGTCCGTTGCTTTCCCTTAACACTTAAGCAAGAATTGAAAAAATCTGCCTCAGTTATGAAACTGAAACATTTGCTTGTTTTAAAAAATTTAATTTGTGATTCAGTATTAACAATGAAAGACCTGCTTCAGTAATGACGTTCAAATAACGGCTTCCCTTCCTCAGAAAGACATTACAATATCTTCTTCAGTATGACCCTCGATCATCTGAATTAATACTGACACTCAATCATCTACTTCGATAATCACTCTAAAACATCAACTTTAACAATGATTCTAAAACTTCTACTTCAATGATGATAATGAAAGAACTGCATCATTAAAGACACTGAAAGATCTGTTTCAGAAATGAAAGTGAAACATACGCTTCAGCAATATATTCAAGCATTTCTTCAGTAACCATATAAAAACAAGTACGTCATTAATGGCACTAAGAGATATGTTTCACTTAAGAAACCCAAGCATCTGCTTCAGTTATGACACTGAAGCATATTCTTCAGTAATGAAATTGAAAACCTTCGGTAAAGGTAACATAATTTCCACAGTTAAGTGGTTATAACGTGACCTTCAAAAGTATAAGTTTCGATCTCGTGCGGAATTAGTCAACTTTTAAGGTTTTTCTCGCGTTATTGTGGGTTGGAAGTTGCTTATGAAAATATTGGTTATTCAGACAATGTCTATAACTGCTAATAGAGTCTAAGAATGGAGACAACTTTATGTGCTTTACTCTCCTGCGCCTCTTTCGGACTCATTTCTGTGGACACCACCGTGCTGGTCAGACGTTACACACGTTTCAATCTGCAGCAAGAGTTTCGATTTTCACCGGCTGTCTAAGCTTTGCTCCATGTCTAAGGCAAGTGGGGGAGGGGGATAAACACGAAAGATTTTGCCTGAGGATGAAAAGATTGCACTAATAAATTGCACAGACGACGACCTGCAGCTTTCAATTAACGACTCAGAAGTAGATGATCTGCCACCGACAACAATGGAGGTGATAGTTTTCAAGAGGAGATTACTAAGAAGAAAAGAAAAAGAATGAATACGGAGAAGAGAGACTAAAAAAGAAATCAACTAGGAACCGAGCCCAGTAGGGTGGTCGAATTAATCCTGTTGGCATCGAATATGGCGAGCAACCCCGGTGTAGGAAACAGCTCAGGTAGGAGGAGGCTGAAATTTCCGAGTTACGCATGACATTCTATAAGCTGTTGCTGTGGGAAGCTGAGCTTAGAAGGCAGCATAAAATGTTTGAACCTTTACTTAAGGAAGGTCGTAACAATTCCTATCTGACTGTGGCTGGAGATGAAGCAGTAAAGTTTCTGATGACGAAAGGATTTGAGGAGGTGATAATAACGATACCCCATGACACAGAACAACGCACCAAGGTGGCTGTATTCATGTATCCGGTTAAAATGGATCCTGATTTTCTTCTTGATGATACATGATTCTTATGAGCAAACCGACAAGAAATCTGGGGTAAAAAGAAGAACCAAGTGGTAGCCTTGATGAAGGTACACGTTCCGGAGATGACTCTCATCCCTAGAACAGGATATGGGAGAATTGCAAAGTTTTTTGAACATCCTGTTTTGTGTTCCAAATGCAGTTGGTAGGACCATATGGCCTGAATATGTCAAATTGAATGTCGTTGTCTTATTCTGGAAATATCATAATTAGATGGAATGTAAAAATAAGATAAGGTCTGGGCAACGTGTTGTGCACTCCTGTTGCAACTGTGACGGTACGCAAAATTCAGGTTCAATAATTTGCAAATGGAGACCACAGGTGCACGCCACCGGTGGCAGACCATGGAGGGAGTGCAGAAGCGGAAAAGGGAGGATAAACAAAGAGTTACAAAAAAGACAACGCTACCTTCAACTGAGAACGTGTGAGAGAAGAGAATGGAACAGAATGACACGTTGACGATGACAAGAAATGTCACAAGGGTTGCACCAAAAACTACTCCAGAAGGTAAGGCAAATGACAAACTCAATGATGTGTATGGTGTGGTAGTTCAACTCCGGCAAGAAATCCAAGCGCTTAGGAAAAAAGTAGAGGACAGTCAGAATGTAATTGCTGATCTTTGTAAACGTAGAAAGGTGGATGGGGAGTAGGAGAAAGCTGAAAATGATGCAGTGATGAGTACTGACAAACCAAATCCTCGCTCTGGGGAAGCGGAAATGTGGACGTTATGAATAAGATAACCCGTCAAGTGTGCTGACATCCCTGTTGTTCCATATAGTAAAGTATCATCTCAAGGGAAAGATGTGATGGAACAATTTGTTAATGAGGGAGGAAGATTACTTTCAGTTGTAAATAAAGAAAATGGAAGACAATGAATTGAATATCCTTTCATAGAATGTGAATACCTTACGTACTGGGACCACAGATGTGTATGCTTATACGCTGTTGTTGAAAGTGGATATTATACCTCTACAAAAAACAGGCACACAGAATGGTAGTTTAATGAATTTTGTGATTATCAATGTTCCTGTTCACCAGCTGATAAAAGAAATGATACAAGAGAACTGTTCACTTATGTTCGGAAAAATGTGCCGGTTGAATTGGAGTTGGCTAACAAGTTGAATGGGGTTGAAAGTTTGTGGGTTAAAGTCTACCTTCAAAGATCTCCACGTATATTCAATATTTATGTACAACCTCAAAATTTGGATGATGGTCATATACAAGATCGTATATTTACTTATACCTGTGTCATGGTTACGCATACTTATGCAAGACATGAAATTTTAGATCCTGCAGGACCCAGCAATATTAATGGCAGAAGATGGTCACACCACTGAGGAGAATTTGATGGTGTTAAGTTATTGGGTAATGATGATCCTACCCATATACATGGAGGAAAATTGGATTATACAGTGATAGTCAATACAGGTGGAACGAGGACGAGTGTCGAGATAGTTAGGGATTTGCTCAGTGATCACTTTACATTACGAGTCATTGAACGTCAATAAAATACAGAAAGTCTTTGAGCGTAAAAGATAGTGTTTGTTGGATGACAAAAGGAGGAATGATCGCTACTGTACAAGATTGGTATGCAGGTTACGAGCCAAGAGATGTAGATAGATTTTTTGATGATATATCATATATCATTGATTCTGTGCTGACGACCAAAATTGTGGGTATAAATGAGAAATGAATAATAGGAAACATAATTTATACAGATTAGTGCAGAATTAGATTGAATTACTTAGAAAGGCGCACAAAAATTGGATTGCAAATCCTAATGATGATGAAAGTAAGGATGCAATGAAAGAGACTGCTAGAAAGTACACTAAGGTAAAGTAAAAAATCAAGAAATAAGTATTGGATGGATTCTTATGGAGAATTGGTAAACATTAGAACTTCAGTGACATCTAGAGGGAATTAGATAAAATATGAGGAGTTGGAAACAAGGACAACACCCATGGTCATCAATAAGCCAGGGCCAATCAAATTATTCATAAATGGGCTGTAGCAGGCAGCTTTGCAGAGTTACCACCTGTAGTTCAGGGCTCATTACAGAGCAAGCTTAGATTTAGGAGAGAACTTGTACTAAGTCAGTGTACGCTGGAAGATGATCAATATGTAAAAATAACGAGAGACGAATCATTGTATGTGACCAAAAAGAGAAATCTACTGCACTAGGGAAGATGGAGTATCATATGACATTATTAATTGTTTAGCTTGCACTAGGGAGGGGCGCCTTCTAGAATCATTCAATATGTCATACAATGAAGGTCGTATTCCACTCTAGTGGAAAAAAAGCAGTAATCGTACCAATACTTAGATGTAATGATGGAGAGAATGATAATAAACAGGTTCTTGTATAAACTTGAAGATTTTTTTTTCTTCCAATTTACATGGGTTTATGAGGGGAAAAATCATTGATGATTGTGCCATGAAGAGTCTGAGTAATTATGAGGGCAAAGGAAGTTTTACTTGAAGAACTTGTTTACTTGGGTGTTTCCGGGAAGTTGCTGAAATGAATTGACGATAATTTAAGTAACAGAAGAGCTGGAGTATACTTTCAAAGATGATATACAGAATAGAGACATAGCGTTGAGAACTCCACATGGTGGTGTCCTTAGCCCTACTCTTTTTGATATACTAATGAATATAATAGCTCTGCATGAATTTCCAAGATACTCTGGTCGTAGTATATGCTGACTAAATAAATAACATGCAACTGACTTCAGACGTTTTAGACGTACTTCGCTGTAGAATGAATATTGTAATCAATGATGAGATAGCTTAGTATCAAGTTAAGAATTTGGAAAAGTGGGATTAGTTTTTGAATGGAATAAGATTAAAAAAGCTGACGTGCATAAATATCTCGGTATGAACATTAGGCACTGAGGCAGCAGCAGACTACGGGAGATACAGTATCTGGAGAATGCATGCAAAGGGCGTTTAAGACCACTAAGAGCTGTAGCGCGTGGTGCAAATGGCGTTGCCATCTCAGTTTCAAGGATGGTGTACATCAGCACAGTACGATCAGTTACTGATTATACAGCACCAATTCTCATTGTGTACAGTAAGAAGGATATTCGCAAACTTGAAGTCATACAAGATGAAGCCCTGAGAATAGTGTTAGGTCGTCAATGAAACGTTAGAGTACAAATCATGAGAACGGAATTAACTTTACCAAGTATTGAAAGTAGGACTAAGGAACTTGCTGTAGCTCCTGCTCTCAAATCCACGACGAGAAATGCAGATGAAAGACTGTCTGGTACAGTGATGTATTTGAGTGAAGGAAGAAATCTAAGTAACGTGTCCAAGTATGCAAGGACTTTGTATGATGTTATGAGAGACTTTGGCGTTTATAAACATTGCGCTTTCTTCCCAACTTACATAAAGTTTAGACCATTCCAAGCAGGATTCATCGAACTAGATAGCTCACAGATTAAGTGGAGAAAAGCTAATACCCATCCCACTATTTTTTGGTGATTTCTACCTGCTACCTGTTCATTTCCACTTATGTGTAAGTATATCTACAGATCTATACAACACAATAAATATAGAATAGTTAACTGTCCACTGTTTCTGGAAATTTGTCGTGTGTTGGACACAATCATTGAATTTGGCGGAATGCGGTGGAACGATCTTCAACTAAAAGATTCAGCTTTCAGGATCTCCAGTTTGCCACCTCTCATCAGTTTACTACAAAAACCAATATCATGAACTTTACTTAAATGTTAAGCTTTAATATCCTGCAGAGGTTGACTCATAAGAGCCTTCGCCAGTAGACACAGACATCTGACGAAACATTCTGAAATTATTCTCACACACTGAGAGAAGCAACTCCAGTGGTTGATAACAGGCTACTACATACAGGTACATCACTCTACCAGAAACAATCCCAGAGGTTCACCGAAAACCTTCAGCAGTTATGGGAGTCACATCAAATTTATCCACAAAAACTTTCAAGTGCTGCTGGAAGCTTCTATCGGATATAAGAGTCTCATCTGATGTACCCTCAAGAGCGTTTTTGAGTTCTACTGGAAACTTTTATTCATTTATAGGAGAAGCACAAACAAATCCTCAAAGCCTCTTCCGAGTGATATTGACAACCTTCAGTAGGCATAGGAATCACGCCTACCTTATCTGTAGCAACTTCCCTGAAGATTAATGGAAACCTCCTGCCGGTATATCACATGTAATTCACCTCAGTCTCATCATTTAGGTTTATCAGAAACCTCCAGTGGGAAAAAGATTCACAACTTAATCAACCTGAACAGCTTCCATAAGGTTCAGTGGAAACCTCCAGCAGGGATAGCAGTAAAACGTAACTAGTCTTCACCAGCTTCACTAATGTCTATTGGAAACCTCTAATTACACTTAATTCATCATCATCAGTTTTCGTTGTAAACTTCCAGCAGGTAAAGTAGTGAAAACTAATTTGTACTCAAAAGCTTCCCTCAGGTGTACTAGAAACCTCGTACAGGTGTAGGAGGAACAGGTGATTGATCCTGTTTATTCTCAGCAGCTTCCTTGAGGACTACTGGAAACTCCAGCAGGTACAAGAGGCACAACTATCAACACTTTCCCTGAAGATTACTAGAAACCTCAAAGTGAAGGTAGACTTATGACCACATCGTAGGACACATCTGTATTTCACCAAACCCTTTAATAGCAGAGACAAGAGTCATACATCTATATTAACTTTTGGTTACGCCAGAGGATTACTCCATACAAGTAAAGAGGTAATGGCTACACACAAGTGTATGCTAAGTGCATTCCAGAGGTTCATTCTCAACCTCATCATGTCGTCTACATCACTTTATATCTACTTGACAGAAGTAAGTCTGTAGGAATACAGCTTACAAATTCTCAGTCTGAATTTGAAAGGCAATCTACTTATTTTGCTATTCTAAAGTTTGTTTTTCTGACTTTTATTGACATTTCTTCAGCTTCTACTTCTAGGAGCTGTTTACTCTCCTATCTTAACCACTCTTGGGCTAAGTAGTACTCAAAAGCCCACTACATTACATTATTACAATGTGCCTGTTGTTAACAAGAGTCGGCAATTGATATGTCCTCCTCTTTCCTTCCATCGGCAAGTCACACATACACAAGGGCTCCAGCTCGGCTTCGGCCAGACACACGAGACATCCTGTTGATAGGAACTTACCGTTTGTCATTCGGATTTTTACTACGGTAACGTTACAGAAACATCTACTTCAGTCGTGAAACCAAAACATATACTTCAGAAATACATCGGTAATAAAGCCGAAAAATACACTTCAGTAATAACACTAAGTCATCTCTCTGAAAAATAATGCTCATACATCTGATTCATTAATGAAAGTGAAACATCCACAAATACAGATTACTTGAAAAAACCTGCATCTGTATTGATCCTCAGACATCAGCCTCAGTAGGGACATTAAAATTTCATTTTGTCATGATGATGAATGTTTCTTCCTTACAGACGCTGAAATATTTGAAAAAGAAATGACAGTGAAACATCAGCTTGGGCTCTGACATGTGTTCTATTAATGATATTGAAACATATAATTCAGTAAAAACACTATCATCTTTTCCAGTGATGGCAATTGAACATTAGTTTCGTTACATTTAATAGAGTTTCCGTAGTGTAGTGGTTATCACGTGCGCTTCACACGCGCAAGGTCCCCGGTTCGATCCCGGGCGGAAACAGGAAACTTTTAAGGATCTCATCATATTTTCTTGTGTGAGAAGTTGCTGATGAAAGGACTTCCTTCATATATTAATATTACTACTATTAGAATCAGTTAACTGAATCTATTTAAGATAAAAGAACAGCCTTATGAGCTGTACACTACCAGTCAGCTTTCTTATCAGTAAAGATAAACAGCCACTAGAGGTGAGCCAACACTTCTCCAGTCATTGCTTGTATTGCCATGATTTATACCAATAGTCCACGTGTGAGAGTGTTCACATCCAGAGTGGCGCAGTGGAAGCGCACTGGGCCTATAACCCAGAGGCCTGTGGATCGAAACCACGCTCTGAAATCACAGGAAGGAACCAGTGTCTAGACCTGAGCCGTCCAGGATCATAAAATCATTACAATGGACACTCGCAGCAGATTGTGATTTCAATCGACAGACCTCTGGCTTATTGGCCCAGAACACTTCCACTGCGCCATTACGATGCATTACCTAGTTACATGAAACAGGGGTATAACCCAAGGCAATACAAGTATTGACTGGAGAAGCGTTAGCAAAAATTAAGAAATATTCCTTTTATAATTACATAATGACGCTGGGAAAGTAAGAGGAAAAGTAAATAAGAGAAGTAAAATGGGTGCTAGTAAAACCTCCATATTTACTTGACACACGTTCGAGTCACTCACGTGTAATACTGGTATTGGTACGCCAAGTGACCCAGCGTGAACATGATGCCTGACGCTCGTCCCTCAGTATAAATGATGCCAAGTCCCAGGATTCAGTGGCGTACTGGAGAAGGTTAAGATCTTATATATTAGAGACAAAATAAGATTTTGCCTGCATCTTACGCGTTATAGATATGAAGTTGACGTACTGATTTGGAGCAGTTCTTGGTCAGATGATGTATGCTTGTCTGGCCTTGAACGGGAAGATGTGGTCATTGTCACGATTATTCATGACATTCTTCGGGGAAATATTGCCCTTTCCCAATTCACATCCATATAACCACACATATTTTCCACAAATGTCGCTTGTTTTCCCATTTTTTATCATTAGCGCCTCCTTACGTGTCATCTCTGTGGCGTGAACGGTGCGTGAACAATATGGTGTACTGTACACAGTGTATCATATACCTTTACTCTGGGTCACAAGGCCGGGAAAAAGTGTATTTAGGGTCGCAATCAAAATGTTTGGGAAACAATGCTATAACATTAGGTCTATCAGGGAGGTATGAGGGGCTGTTTTACTGTATATATGTTGAGGTTTATAATGAACCCTTGAATGCTTTTCCCATCAATATTCTGTATCCTGTACCGACAATTACATACTGAAAATCTAGTAATGGTCATTATTTAGTTTTGATATACGACTCTTGTATGTACATTTTAAAGAGTATAGTAAACCTCAGTTGTTGTACGATGTGGTCATGAGGCTCCAGCTACTTTTCCATGCTTCCAGTAGACTTCAGGGAAGCAAGTGAGGGTAAGTTAGGCGTGAATTCCATAAGTGTTAAACTTTTACAGTCAATCTTTGGAAACTTCTTATGGAAAAACATTTTCATGGTTGACGTTCTTACTTGCTAGATGAAGTTCCTTGTTAAGTTGTGGATTATTCTTAACTGAAAAACTCGCCCCCAGGTGGATTCGAACCACTAACTTTTCAGTTAAAAGCCGAACGCGTTAACTAAATGTGCCACGTAGAACAGGTAAT
>JAUUDZ010057198.1:0-10346 GCA_032361705.1 Panulirus versicolor | reverse complement strand
GAGAGCGAGAGAGAGAGAGAGAGAGAGAGAGAGAGAGAGAGAGAGAGTAAAAAATAACAAATGATTTTGGCAGATTAAGGTCCATCTACCCCAATGGCCATGCAGATCAACTCTTAACATCTACAATCATTTACAATGTGGTAATGTTAATGTATATGTTTGAGGAATGCAAAAGAAGTATTCATTAACATGCCTAAAGTGGAGGCTACCTTCCCAACATGTTGGCTAGATTTTGTCAATAAACATCTTCCACCAGGAAGAAGTGCTCCTTCTTGAGAGAGGTTCTATGCTTCCTGGACACATATAGATGCTCCATTCAATTATCTCTGGTGATCTCTACCAGTTCTCTCAAAAGATTTAACTAAGCATAAAGTAAAATGTTCTTAAAGTAATGGCCTCTAAGAATTAATCAGAAAATGGATATAGAGTATATTTATGTCCTTTACTTCTATTCATTTTTTTTATTAATTATGTTACTTACTTGTAGTTTCAAACATAAATTCAGATCTATCTCAGCACAAGCAATAAGACAAAAGTTCTTATGTCTGGACATTACTTACACTTCACTGACTCTTCTCTCAGCACCAAGGGCTGTAAAATGGGAGAGTTCATGAAAAGTTCATGAAAAGTATCATAATGCAAAAAGATATCCAATGATTGTAACAAAACTAAAACTTTTGAAGATTCCCATACTGGTTTCAGGTGGGAAGCTATTGGATTCCTCAAAGAACAAACCAGAGATGCTTGAAAAACATGAATTTTGAGGGTTGGAAAGGATAACTCAATGAGATATTAAGGGATTAAACTGCTCCTACATCTGACAAACCCAACAGAACTGCTCCTATCATTTGATATTCCTACAGAACTATTCAATCATCACCTGATGCTGTAAAGCTTACTGCATCTGCTTAAACTCTTATCTGATGTTTGCATCAACCAATTATCAATAGATGTCACTAGCAGCCTATCACCACAACTAAAAAAATATCATGAATATAAGGGTGAAATAATGATGCTTGATTTATGAGAAAAAGTGTAGGAACACAATCAAATTAAGCCTATTTGCATTCATAATTATATATCACAATTTGTAATATACTAGAACTAACTAATACAGTTTGTTATAAGGGTTCCTTGAATAGATACATCTATTTTCTGAATTCAATAACTTTCCAAAGACCTACTTAACCAATGCATTTCAAATCTATTTTTCTCAAATGTTTTTCTATTACCTTTATCATTATGGTGTCTCAGATATGTAACAAGTATTTTCGATACTACTTAAAAGGACCAAAAAATTCTATTAATCAAGCATCATTCACATACCAAAGTTACCAGAATAGGGAGATTCAAACTGCATACAACATATACAGTTTCTCACCTATGGATAGAGCCCTACAAACACTTGCTCACCAATTTTATCCCCCAAAATGGAATGAATACATGATAATTCACCCCTTTAGACAGCCATGAAAAGTACGTTATCAGCAATGCTCATCTACACGACTATGTGACCAAAAAAGTTACCTGTCCTGGACCAAGATGTCACAGTTCAGAGGTTGCTGAGTAGAACATAACTAGTTGCCATTGTTCTTTCAGTAAGTTTATATGGGAAGGAGCTTGAAGAAGTGGGCTACTTTTGGTACCTGGGATTGTATGTGGCAGTGGATGAAACTACTGAGGATGAAGTAAGCCACAGGGTGGAGGAAGGGGGCTTAAGGAGCATGTGGAAGAAAAGCTGAGAGTTTGTAAGGGCAAAAATAAGGTTTGAAGGTAAGCTAGTCTTGAGCTATGCATGCAAAAGAAAAGAGGGGTAGACGCATTGGAAATAAAATGTCTGAGATTGATAAGTGGTATGAGGTAGGTTGATCATGCAAGAGATGAGTGTCAGAACAGGGTAAGAAAATCTAATTTACAGACCTGAAAGTCTTAGAAAAGTTCAGGCATATGGAGAGAAACAGCAAAGAAAGAATAATAAAGAGGATCTATGTGTCAAAAATGGAGGAAGGAAGAGGGAGTGGAAGACCAAAGAAGAGATGAAAAGATGGAGTGAAAGAGGCTTCAGGCCTGAACATTTAGGAGGGTGAAAGACATGTACTGGATAAAATGAAATGAAGTGATGGGGGCAAGGTGCTTTCACTGTGCTGAATTAGGGTACATGTTCTCAAGGTACACTATGAAGTGGTCTCAGGAATTTGGCTGTGGATGGTAGTAACTGGTTTCAGTACATTATATATGAGATCAAGAGACTGGATGTATACAAAAGTGGCCATTGTTCATTTGTTACTAGCATGACCTTACCAAAGTAGGAAATCCTCCCCTCCAGTTCTTACTTTTCCAAAAGAAAGAACAGAGAATGGGGCCAAGTGAGGATTTTCCCTCTAAGGCTCAGTCCTACAGTCTTGACGGTACCTTGTAATGCGAGAAGTGGCAAATGTGTATGAAAAAAAAAGGAAAGCATTGTGGTTAGGGTGACCCATCAAAAAAATGGCTAAGGTCATTAAAGAAAAAAGTTGCAGTAAGGCTGGCACACCAAAATAAAGTCTAAGGTCGTTTCCATACTATGGTAACTGACATCAGTGTTTCCAGGTAAAGCAGTTTTCAAAATACAACAAAGTGCTTATGATTCATGCCATGTAAAACTCTTAAACAGATAATGGTATCCACATTACATCTCTATCAGCCTTAAACAATGGTCAATGGACTCACACAGTACTAAGTGAGTAAGTAAAATAAGGGTATCTGGTCACCTGGTACTAATCTATCTAAGTGCTGTAATATCCCAGACCTCCATTTTAGGAGTGTAAATTGAAAAAAAAAGGGGACAAACTTCAAGACATAAAAGGAAATACAATTGACTAATTATATACGACAATTTATGGTGTCATATAAAGTTTTACAATGATTACTTCTTACCTCCAAAACACTTTGTTCATGGTATTAAGCTTATCTGGTCTGTTGATCTGCACATGGAAGACATTAGCCCTTGGTGTCAAAACTGTCAGAGTTTCATAGGAATGCAGATCATGTGTGGATGAAAGCTCCCATAGTCCTATGAAGAAAACTGCAGTTATAGTAAAAATACAAATATATTCATACATACACAGGCATAAAAACACACATAGAGGAAGATACTATAGCACCAACACAAGTGATATGGTATGGAGAAGAACTTTTAGAAAACAATGTGATATCTGAAAGAGATATCAACAAAAGGCTCATGGTACTAGTAAACTTTCACTGTATCTGCTAAAGATACATGCAGATATACTAGACAGGCCTCATGAATTACTGCTCATGATGTTGCTCCACAAAGGTAAAGTGCCAAGGGAGTGAAAAAGGGCAAACAAACCTAATCATAAGAAAGAAGACCAGGAAGAGGTGCTGCACTAAAGAAAAGTCTCCCTGATGAGTGTGGTCTGTAAGGTACTGAAAAAGCTAGTTAGAAAGCAAATGGATGACTCTCTACAAAGGACAAATTACCGAAGTGGAAGACAAAACAGTTTTTGGGGAAAGGAGGGCATGTGTCAAGAACTTCAGTTTCTACAAGAAAGTGAGCTCTGGCTTAAGCAAAAGGGAAGGCTGTGTGGATTGTTTATATCTGGACTGCCAAAAGACATTTGATACTGTATCATATGGGAGACTGATTAAGAAACTGGATCACCCATGCAGATATAATGGATGAGTCTCTTCTGATGGATGAAAGATTTAGTAGAGAACAGACGAAATGTCAAATATGCCTTTCCCCAGTAGGTAAGATCACCAACTAGGTGTTGCAAGGTTCTGTTCTAGACATTCACTCTTCTTAACCTAGGTGAATGACTTTCTAGAGGGTATGAACTTCAACTTGATATGTTTACCGATGATGCAAAGGTACCAGGAATGCATCAACTTACACGGAAACTTAAACACTCCAAAGTTAGTCTGATACAAGGTTGATGAAATTCAGCCAAAGCAAATGTAAAGTAATATAGATGGGACACAGTGATATAAGGCCTCAATATAGTTATTACCTAGCAGGAAATAAGCTTAAGGATTCTGTCTGTTAATTGTTCTTGGGAAATGACATCACCCCAAACCAATCATCAGAGTCCCAGATCAGGAGAAAGTTTAGGAGACAAACTCTGACAAAAAATATTAGAATAATCTTCAAATATAATCATAAAGAAATATTTAGCCCCCTGGACAAAGGTCAAAATTAGAATAGGCCTCGTAAGTATGGTTACCACACCTAAAGAGGCACAGAGTTGAGTGAGTACAAACAGAGGAGGGCAATGAAGGTGCCAAAATAAAAAGAGCTGAGTTTGTCCACCATTGAACAGAGAAGAGTGAGAGGTGATCTGATCAAAACCATTAAGTCATGATGTAGAAAGAAAACTGTCCTTACAAAGATGTAGGGATAAGACAACCAGAGGACATAGCATGAAATTGATCAAGGACTTCTTAAAAAAAGATGTAAAGAAGTACTTTTATAGTATATGTGGTCAAATGAAATAAATTAAAAGAGGATGTGGTAAATGATGACTACATACAAAGTTTAAAAGATTGTATGACAGTACGGAACATTCAAGAGATAGGGTCCCACAAGTAAATCTCCCTCAATATACAGCACAAAAAGGTAATTACAATAAGGTAATCATACACAGAAGCCTTAAATTTGCCCACTTTGAAAGACACAGGAGTGAGGGTTGACTTGAAAACAACCTTTAACTTTTTGACAGATAAATGCAGTACACATTTGTCAATTCTTCAGAAGATGTAGAGATAGAACACCCAGAGGACATACCATAAAATTAAGGAAAAATTAAGGAAGACAAGAAAGATTTTATAAAGTACTTTTGAGTATGATAGTGGATGAGTGAAATAAAATGAATAAAGATATGGTCAATCTAAACATGTTAAAATTCATGAAGTTGTATGACAACAGAGAATATTCAAGTGATGGGACCCCACTACTGTATAACTCCCTCCCAGTATACTACAAATAAGTAATTTGTTTACTTTTATTCATGATTTCCACAGGATCAGTTTCTAGGAAAGTGTCCTAGTGTTACCCAGGACCTTTCTAAAGGCTCCTAAAGCCCAAGGCTATACTACTTCCAGTTGAAAGGGAATGTAGACACTTTTGGTTTAAGAAATTCTGATAAAAGATTGTACTCTGGCATTTTTAGGCCCAAAAAAGTGCCCCAACCGACTCGGTTATTTCATTCCGATGACTTCATCCTGCTGCTGGAACACCACCTGGCAACAGGTCCAGACCTGTAGTGTTTCGACACTCAGAAAAGTGCTCCGAGTGATACAGACTTGCCAAAGGTGACTTTTCACTAATGGTGGATCCTCAAGCAGGCAGAGTACGGTAACATCCAAAAACAAACCCCAATCACCCAAGGCCTTACTCATGTCCTCCTGTATCACTGAGTCAAATCTGGTGGAGACTGATCAAGACATGTGGAAACATATAAGGCACAGACACCCATTAAATAGGGTCCAATTCCACCTGGTGGTGCTCCACCATCCACACATGACCTTACTCATGTCCTCCTTTAAGAATGCATCAAGTTAGGTGATGATTGTAAAGGAATACAGAAACATATGTGGAACAAATACATGAGGTTGGGGGTTCAACCCCTCTTCAGGGTCTCCACCACTCCATGACCTTTCTCATGCTGTGAATCACTTTGTAAAGTTAGTTGCTGGCTGATCAAGAAGTATAAGGAACAGATAAACATGGGGTGAGGGATTCAATCCCCCATGAGGGTTCAACTCCTCATCCCATCCCCAAGTCACAAACTCCAACCCTTGATGAGGAGAGGCAAGTGTCAGTGGTGCTCTTTAGCCACAGAAAGTCAACTGTCAATCAGAAATACCCTACCCACCCCACCCTTTTTTTGGATGACTAGGCATTGTGATTTGATCTACCATCTTCACACATCACCATTAAGTTTTGCTGAATTTAACACTGAAAGAGAGCATACATCAGATAAATTTACTAATAACCAAGAGAACCAGTGACTCAGTGAGCATGTCTTGAGTAGTGCTTGTGGTTAGATGGTCACAGTAGGAGTCACCCAGTGTAAAACACCATGACACTCACACAAACCAGCACCAGCATGCTTCTCATATCATCTCTACATTTGCAACTGAGGTCACTGTGCATCCCACCATGTGAGCTCAGTAATGTTCATACTACCTTCCTTCTACTTAAGCCTACCCAGCTTGGTCCACCTCCCTGACAGTTACATAGAGGAACCAGCTGGAAAAGTACAGAAAAGAACATGCAGACTCATCCTGGGCCTGTCTTACATCATCTATTAAGAGGCCCTTATCTTGCCGAACTGGTCCACTCATACTAACAACGGCATCTCACATGGCAGTATGGTAATAAAATGCTGACAAACTCCCCATCACCAAGACCTCCTCACCTCCTAATGCCCCATCCACAAGGACAGCCATCCATCACCACAATCACCTTTGATCAATCAGTGTTTGTACAGACATATATATATATGGTCCCATAACTACCATTATGAACATCATAAACAATCCATTAACAAGTGAAGTGCATAGCTAAGCAAGTAAAAAGCTTAGTTTTCTCTTAGGTAAGTGGATGACTACTACTATATTATGGTAACTTAATCAACAAGTAACTATTCATCACTATGTGTTCAAATAATTACTACTAAATAAGTTCTGTATATCCCTGGGGATAGGGGAGAAAGAATACTTCCCACGTATTCCCTGCGTGTCGTAGAAGGTGACTAAAAGGGGAGAGAGCGGGGGGCTGGAAATCCTCCCCTCTCATTTTTAATTTTCCAAAAGAAGGAACAAGGAGGTCAAGTGAGGATTTCCCTCAAAAGCTCAGTCCTCTGTTCTTAATGCTACCTCACTAATGCGGAAAATGGCAAATAGTATGAAAAAAAGTTATGTATATCAACTATTATATCACTGTTATTCAGTCAACATGTAACTACCCATCACTTAATGTTCAGCTAATCATCACTATATGCATAATGTCTACACCAAAGAATTACTCTGTAAAACTTCATTTATATTTGCCACTTTGAGTATGCAGATTTACCTCACTCATGTGCTTATCCAATGCCAAAAATATCCAGCCCTACTTTGATCTAAAACCCTTTTTATGAATATCCCAACTGTGTATTTTCAGCTGTATTGTTGCCAAGTTCAATAAACCATTCATTAGTATCATCTTTTTTCATCCTTGTTTGCCATTTCCAGCATTAGCAAGGTAGCAACAGGGACAGATAAAGAAAAAGCTTTAATTCACTGACATCAATTCTCTAGCTGTCATGAATAATTTACCAAAACCATAGCCATCTATCTACAACTAGGCACCAGAGAGCTTTCTGTAGTTTTCCCATGTTGCTTAATATGCCCCCATTCAGTCCACTGACAGCACATTACCGCCATATACCACATTGCTCAAATTCATTTTATCCCAAGCACACCTTTCATCCTTCTGCATATTATTATTATTATCATCATCATTATCCTCCTCATGTTATTTATTATCAATGTGTCAAGTCTGGTGGTCACTGATCAAGAAAATATTGAAAATGTTGGGAGGGGACTGTGGATAGAAACCTTCCCCTCCTATTAAATAAAATTGTGGGTTGGGGACCCATTCTATTAATAAGATTGTGGGTTGTGGACCCCTCCTTTGACACTCATAATCCCCTGTACTATGTGTCAAATATGCTACTGACTGATCAAGAAATGTGGAACTGTTTTAGAAACAGATACACATGGAGACTCATATGAACAAAATACAGAAGTTTTAAAGATTGTAATTACCTATTTGTACCATACAGGCAAGGAGTCACACTTTTGGAAGCCATCTCTTGAATGTTCTTTTCCATCATACAACCTCATAAATTTATGTATGCTGTTTGCATTAGCCATGTCCTCAGCCAATCTATCCCAATAATCAACCACTCTTATACTATAAAAGTATTTTCTTACATCCATATTTACAAGTTTCTTACTCAATTTCAGGTAATATCCTCTAGTTGCTCTATCCCTACATCTCTCGAAGAACTGTCCACTGTCAATATCGTCAATCTCTTTTAAGAATTTAAAGGTTGTGAACAGATTACCCTTCAGCCTTCTCTCTTCCAAAGTGGGTAAATTCAAAGCTTCCAGCCTTTCCTTGTAGCTTAGCTCTCTTAATTCTAGTACCATCATTGTTGCCCTCCTCTGGGCCTTCTCTGTGAGCTCTATGCACTTCTATAGGTGCAGTGAGCAAACCTTAGAAGGATATTCTAGTTTCAGCCTTAAGTAATATATGAACGGCTTGCTAGATATTTCCTCAACCACAAACTTGAAAGCTATTCTGATATTTGCCAGCAGACATATAGTCTCCTTAACCATTCTCCTAATACGGGACTCTGGCGACAGGTTGGGAATGATGTCAACTCCCATGTCCTCACACACAGAATCCTTTAACTTATTTCCTGCTAGGTAATACTTATACTGGGGCCATCTTTCACTCTGTCCTGTCCTCATTACTTTACATTTGCCCAGGTTGAATTTCATCCATGTTACAGACCAACTTTGGAAGCTTAAGTCCCCTTGTAAGATGATGCAATCCTCCTCACTTTTCACTTCCCTCATGACCTTTGCATCATCCGCAAACATATCTAAATAGGACTCCAAGCCTTCAGGCAAGTCATTAACATAGATAAAGAAGAGCAATAGTCCCAGAACCGAACCCTACAGCACTCAGCTGGTCACCTAAACCCATTTGGAAAAGGCTCCTCTAATATGCATTCATTGTTCCCTCCTGCATGATGATCCAGTTTCTTAACCAGCTTTCCATGTGGAACTGTCAAATGCTTTCTAATAGTCCACAAGCAGACAGTCCATGCAACCTTCCCTTTTGTAGCTCACTCACTCATAGAACTCTTAAGAAACTAGTTACACATTTCCTCCTTTCCCTCCAGGAACTCCCTCACAGGGATAGCCTCAGGAAAAGAGTTGGTAAACTCCTCTGTGAAAAATCATTCACTTGCTTTCTAATAATCTTTCACAGAACCTTACACACCACACTCATTAGTGAGACTGATCTGTAGTTCAACACCTGTTCCTAAGTCTCCATTCTTGTATAAAGGTATGATGTTTGACCTTTTCCATTCCCTTGGCATTTTGCCTCCCTCCAGAAACATCTTGAACAATAGTTCATGAGGTTTATCAAGTATATCTCCTCACATTTGTAACACATACGGTGAAATTTCATCAACACCATGAGCCTTGTATGGGTTAAGTCCTTTAAGTATTCTTTTAACATCTTTCCAGGTGGCTGTCTTTTCTTTCTGCCTTAATAACATGTGGACTACTGGCATTCTGTCTACAAACATACAGTCTCTCCTTGTCATAAGTAACACCAGACAACACTTAACTCGCGCAGCTCATTCTTCGTAACTCTAGATTTTCATGTAGTGAGCACTATGTGCTAACCTTGCCTTTAGGCAAAATGGTAAGAGCAGTAGACAGAAGTAGTAGGCAGGAAGATTTAAGCAGGAGCATTAGGTAGAAACACAAGGGAAATGTAAAAGATAGGAGCATTTGACAGCAGTCATTAGGAACATTAGGTAGAAGCCTCTGAAAACATTGTGATAGACTTGCCCTCTGCCAATGACCTGTTAAGGTTGAGGCACTAAAGACTAAAATATGGCACTGAAGTCCTTTAATTATGAAGACTCTGTTGCTGTGGCCACCCCTTTGAAGGAGTTCCAATTGAAACAGGCATATGAGATGTAGACAGATAGGTAGACAGATTTCAATGATTTCCAAAACCTCCTCCCCATTTCACAGCACTAGTGCTATGGCTATAGTGTCTTTCACTGTAAAAACACCTTTGAAAGTGTCATTAATTTTCTCACATATCCTTACATCACCTACAATTTTTCCTTCTAACTCCCTTAGCCTGATTAGCTGCTCTTCAACTGACAACTGACTTCTGATAAATTTATGAAAAAGTTTTGGATTTGTACCTGCCTTTTCTACAATATTTTCATATTCTCTTTGTTCCTCCTTTCCTATCCTGCTATACTCATCAAGAGCTCTCTTCTATCTTGCAAATGCTGGTAGGACAAAGTGCCATCTATATCTTTACAACTGCACATCTTGAAAACCCTTTGCTTTATGACATGTTTTATTAGTTTTATGAAACTGTTCCTCTCCTCACCATTCCCTGTATTTGAGGCTTGTGGTATTCATGCCTCTACCACTATAAATTTCACGGACTCTCTCAATACAAAGCCCAGTTTCCTGGAGACTTGAGGAAGGGGGTGGGGTGGGGGGAAGAACGAGACTCAGTTGGAGAT
>JAUUDZ010057187.1:0-10346 GCA_032361705.1 Panulirus versicolor | reverse complement strand
ATGCGCTGGCTAGGGATGTTTATGGGGAAGTGGCTGGCTGGGTATTGTCGATGGTGAAATGCTAGCAGGGGATTGCTGATTTCGGTGGGATGTTTTCGGTGGGATTCTGATGGGAAAAAGCTGGCTAGAGGATGTTGATGGGGAAGTGCTGGCTGGAGGAAATTGATGGTGAAGTATTAGCTAGGGGTGTTGATGGGGAAATACTGGCTGGGGTGATGTTGATCATGAAGTGCTGGGTAGGGGCTGTAGATGGGGAAGTGCTGGCTGGAGGATGCTGATGGGGAATACCTGGCTGCAGGATGTCGCTCGGAAAGTGCTGGCTAGGGTATGTTGATGGGGAACTTCTGGCTGGAGGATGTTGACGGTGAAGTGCTGGCTGGGGAGTGTTAATGAAAAAATGCTGGCTGTGGATGTTGATGGGAGAGTAACGCCTGGAGGATGTTAATGGGAAAATACTGGCTGTGGGATATTGATGTAGAGTTGCTGGCTGGGGATATTGATGGGGAAGTGTTAGCTGGGGATGTTGATGGGGAAGTGTTGGCCGGGGATTGTTGATAGCGAAATGCTGACTGAGTTTTGTTGATGGTGAAGTGCTGGCTGGGGATGTTGATGGGGAAGTGCTAGGTGGGAATGTTGATGGGGAAGTCCTGGCTGGGTATGTCGTTTGGGAAGTGCTGGCTGGGGGATGTTGATGGAGAAGTACTTGCAGGAGGTTCTTAACGGGGAAATGCTTGCTGTTGGATATTGATGGTGAGGTGCTGACTAGGGGATGTTAATGGGAAATAAGTTTTGGTTTGGTGACGTTGATGGGAAGTACTGGCTTGGGGGTGTTGATGGGGAATTGCTGGCTGGGGGATGTTGATGGTCACGTACTGGCTTCAGAATGTTGATGGTGAAATGCTGGACGGCGGATGGTGAAGTAAAGCGTTGGTTGGGGAATAATGATGGTGAAGGGCTAGCTGGGAATTGTTGATGGTGAAATGCTGGCTAGGAGATGTTGATGGTAAAGCGTTAGCTGGGGGATGTTAATGGGGAAGTACTGGCTGGAGTGATGTTGATTGTGAAGTGCTGGCTGAGGGTTGTTGATGGGGAAATGCTGGCTGGGGGATATTTTGGTGAAGTGCTGGCTGCAAATTGTTGATGGGAAAATGCTGGCTGGAGATGTTGATGGGAAAGTGCTGGCTGAGAGATGTTAATTGGGAAATGCTGACTGGGGGATGTTAGAGTTGAAGCACTGGCTGGGGATTGAGGATGGTGAAATTCTGGCAGGGGGATGTTGATGGGAAAGTACTTCCTGAGGGACGTTCACCGGGAAGTGCTGGCTGGGATATGTTGATGGGGAAGTGGTGGCTGGGATATGTTGATGGGGAAGTGCTGGCTAAGGGATGTTGAAGATGAAGTGCTGATTGGAAATTGTTGATGGGGAAATGCTGGCTGGGGATTGTTGATGGTGAAGTGCTGGCTGGGGAATGTTGATGGAAAGTACTGGCTAGAGGATGTTGATGGGAAAATAGTGTCTGGGAATGTTGATAATGAAGTGCTGGGTAGGATTGTTGATGGAGAAGTGCTAGTTAGGGGATGTTGATGGTAAAGCGTTGGCTGTTGGATGTTGATGATGAAATGCTGGTTGTGGTATTTTGATGCTGAAGTGCTGGCTGGAAATTATTGTTGGGGAGTTGCTGACTGGTTGATGTTGATGGGGAAGCGCTAGCTAGAGATGTTGATAAGAAGTATTGGCTGAGAGATGTTGATGGGTCAGTGCTGATTAGCGGTATTGATTAGAAGAGCTAGCTGAGTGTATTGATGAGAAGAGATGCTTTCGGATGTTGATGTGGAAGTGCTTGTTTGGGATACTGATGAGAAATGTTGGCTGGGGGCGTTCATAGTAAGTGTTGGCTGGAGGTGTTGATGGGGAAGTACTGGCCGGGGAATGTTGGCCGGAAATGCTGGCTTTGGTGTGCTAATGAAGAAGTTCTAAATGGGATTGTTGATAGGGATATGTGGGCTAGGGTTTATGAGAGAAGTGTTGGCTGGGAAAGATAATGGGAAATGCTGGCTAGAGCAGTGACTAGGAAGTGCTGGCTGGGTTATTGACGACCAAGCTTTGACTGGGGAATTGATGGGAAAGTGCTGGCTGGGAATGTTGATGAGGAAGTGCTGGCTGGGTTATTGACGACCAAGCTTTGACTGGGGGATTGATAGGGAAGTGCTGGCTGGGAGTGTTGATGAGGAAGTGCTGGCTCGGTTGTTTATGGGGATGTGCTGACTGGAAGCGTTGATTGACTGGGAAGTGCTGGCTGAGGGATTTGATGGGAAAATGTTGGCTGAGGTGCTGATGTGGAGGTGCTGGATCAGGTGTATTGGGGAATTGCTGGTTGGGGGTGTTGATGAGGAAGTATTGTCTGAGGGTGCAGATGGGGAAGTTCTGGCTCGGGTGTTTATGGGGAAGTACTGGCTGGGGATGTTGATGGGGAAGTGCTGGCTGGGGGTGTTGATGGGGAAGTGCTGGTTCGGATGTTTATGGGTAAATGTTGGCTGGGAGAGTTGATGGGGAAGTGCTGACTAGGGGTGTTCATGAGGAAGTATTGGCTGAGGGTGTTGATGAGGAATTCCTGACTCGGGTATTTATGTGGAAATGCTGCCTAGGGGTGTTGATGAGTAAGTGCTGGTTGAGGTGCTGATAGGGAAGTGCTGGCTGAGATGCTGATGGGGAAGTGCTGGTTGAGGTGCTGATGAGTAAGTGCTGGATGAGATGCTGATGGGGAAGTGCTGGCTGAGATGCTGGTGGGGAAATACTGGCTCGGGTGTTAATGGGGAAGTGCTGGCTGGTGGTGTTGATGAGGAAGTGTTGGCTGAGGGTGCTGATGGGGAAGTGCTGGTTCGGGTGTTGATGGGTATGTGGTCGCTGAGGTGTTGATGAGGAAGTGCTGGCTGGGGTATCTATGGGGAAGTGGTGGCTAGGGGATCTTGACAGAGAAGTGCTGGCTGAGGATGGTGATGGGGAAAAGCTGACTGGAGGGGGGAGGGGAGGTTGATATGTAAGTGCGGGCGTTGATAGGGAAGTGCTGGCTGGGGGTCATCGATAGGGAAGTGCTGGCTGGGGGTCATCGATAGGGAAGTGCTGGCTAGGGGTCATTGAAAGGGAAGTGCTGGCGTGGAGGCGTCGATACGGATGTGTTGGCTGGGGGATGTTGACGGGGAAATGCTGGCTGGGGAGGGAGGGGTTGATGGAGGAGTGCTGAGAGTAAACATGGTGATGGGAAAGTTTTGAGAGATAGCATCAATGTATGATCATTGCCATCAATAGATAAAAGAATTATCACCAAGCAAGCAATACAATCAACAGATTCCGATGTAGTCACTGGTTAAATAGTGCCCAATAAACAACCAACACCATCAATAGATAGATACCAGTGTCGTCAACAGATAATCATGGTCATCAATAGATAGGAAGTTCATCAATAGGTAACTACTGTCATCATGAGATAACCATTGTCGTCAATAGATCCTGGTGTCAACAGTAAAAAAAGCAACGCCGGCAATAGAAAACCAGTCCCATCAGCAGATACCAGTATCACCAATAGATAAGCAATGTTACCAAAGGATAACCAGAACCATCAGTAGATTCCATTGCCATCATTAGCTGACCAGTGCCCTTAATGAATAGCCAGTATCGTTAATAACTAACAATCTCTGCTTTCGATAATCAGTGTCATCAATAAAGCAACCCATATCATCAACTGATACCAATGTCATCAGTGGACAACCAGTATCATCATTGGATAAGTAATGTTGTCAACATATACTGTCATCAATGAATAAGCAATACTGTCAACAGAAAACTAGTGTCATCAACAGATATCATTCATCAGTAAGTAATTAGTTTCATCGATACATAACCATTATCAACAAAAGCTAACACTGGCCAACTAGATTTTAACTTTTTTGCCCCACGAACTAAAATAGGTGGACTTTATAGTACTTTTTACACTACGTTCGGGTCTGTTTTTAGATTTTTCTATCAGTCATGGTTTTTAAGTGAGAGAGCATTTTGATTTTACAGTAAGTGCATATCACTCATTCATAAATAAAGTTGGTATTACACTTAAAAACTTACATCTAAGATGTAGAAGTGTACGATTTTCGACTATATTTGGCCTCAGGAACATCCTATCTTAGTGTCCATCAGTAATCTGTCAACACAGAGGGGCTCCACTTTCCTTGGTACCGCTTTTCTATGTCCAAAATATCCTGGTGAAATCTTACGTCGTGCTCATCATTGACTGACCCAAGATTTTCCGGGAAGAAGTCTAAGTGCCAGTTCAAAAAGTGAAATTGTCGATTCATATTGCACCCGGGAGCTTTATATAAGTCAATACATCTTTTACATCAAAGTAGTTTTCTGATTTGTGATTTCCCCAAAAAATCTTTGCAAACTCTCTTAACTGACAGCCATGCAGTTTTTCAACTTCATTTACTTCTTCATCAAACTTTTCATCCTGAAGCAGTTCCCTGATCTGTGGTCCAACATAAATACCCTCCTCGATTTTTGCATCACTGATTCTTGGGAATTTATTCCTCAAATGAAATGTTTTATCCATACGTTTGACGAAGTTCTTCATCAACCCGAGCTTAATGTGTTAAGGAGGCAGACAATTTTTCTCGTGATCAACGAGAGGAGGATTGATGACATTCTTCTTCAATCGAGCCAGTGATGTTCGTTTTGGCAACACTTTCTTTACATAATGATCTTTCTTGTCCCGGCTGATCCACTCACAGAGAAACCAACACGACTTCATGTAGCCAAGTGGCATTACGAGTAAAAGTGCCACACCTGTTAGGTCACCACGTACTACATTCCACTTAAAGTCGCCAAACTTAATGTTTTCCAAAAGAAGCTTCATATTATCATACGATTCCTTCATGTTAGCTGCCCGAGCCAGAGGAATGGAGGGGAACTTTAGTCCGTTGTGGAGTAGAACCGCTTTCAAGCTTACATGGAGGGGAACTTTTGTCCGTTGTGGAGTAGAACTTCTTTCAAGCTTACTTCTGATGAGTCAATAAACCAGCGCCACTCCTCTGTGTTACATTCGTGACCAAGTGCCACCATAACAGAAGGAACACCATTACAAAACACTAGATCAATAAACCAGCGCCACTCCTCTGTGTTACATTCGTGACCAAGTGCCTCCATAACAGAAGGAACACCATTGCAAAACATCAGATCATCTTCAAGGGAGAACAATTCTTTGAAAACGACACGACGATCGCGATAAAAACAAACTTTAGTTTCATTCTGGAGAAGATTTCAAACCTTTAACCTGGAACCCATAAGTTCGTCTTGCTTCTTACACAAATTTAGATCACGGACGAGATCATTAAGATCTCCATGACTCAGCAAATGTGGTTCACTTGAAGAACAATTTGCTTCAAATGTTGGATCCATATTGTCCTCTACTTGGTCTACTTTCTCATCACCAAACTCATCGTCACTCAGTGTCATGTTTCTTGGAGGCTCTGGCACAGGTCATTCCTGGCCTCATAGCAGATGGTAAATTAGGATATTTAACAGTCTGCTTGGATTGTGATGTTATACCATCTATATCTGTCAGGCAGAAGTAGCAATCCGGAGCGTGATCTCTGGGTTCTCTCCCAACCATAGGGATGACAAAAGGCACACACGACGTGAACCTTGTGCCCATGTTGTGAGAAGCCTGACACATGTGACACAACAATGATGGTGACCCAACTTTCATCCTGGTCAACCACTTTACAACCACAGTAATGCTCACAGCATCTTTTAATGAGAAGTGTGAAAAAAACGTTTTTGCCATATGAATGTCAATTGACCGCAGATGTAGCAGAAACAACTCGGACTATTTACACAATTTCTGGGCAGTATAATGGTGGACGGGGTATCAGCACAACACTTGAATACACAGAAGCACAATCTGTCAACAGAGTGGAAAAGACACTGTCTACACATTGAGTTTTAGCCCGAAACTGACAGAGAACTGCTACTCAGGAGTGAGCATTGTTTGAATGTGTCAACATTGCCAGTCATGTTTCTGCAGGCCCCTGGTGGTGACTCGTTGATCTAGACTTGTGCTTTCAAAAAGAAGCTGTTGCACTTCACAACCAATGAAAATAGCTGTGTTTGTTAAACGTTTTGTTTCAAACGCTTCGTAGAGCGATGGTACGTATATATAATGTACGTAATGATATGCGAGTATGCTGGGCAAAAACATTGTGGGTGATAGAGAAATTCTGAAAACATATTTGGATTCGGCATGCAGCAAAAATTCATACGAAACAAATATTCTTTTCCATGGGACAAGATCTTTGTTGACCACTGTAAATAGTGTCATCAATGAATAACTAAGGTCAATGGAAAACCAATGTCATGAATAACTTATCAATAACATCAATAGACAGGCAGTGTCATGTATTGATAGCCAGTCATCAAAAGACAGCCATTCCAAAAGAACAACTGATATCATAGAATAGAAAAAGCAAAATTCACTTTTTCTAGTGTTTGCAGCAGCCATTGTGCCATCAATATTTTGCATTACTGTAGAATAGAATAATTGATGTGTCGGCAGTACGACCTGTCATCCCATTTACACTCAGTAGTACAGTCATTAGTATAGTCAGAAGTACAATCAGAAATACAGTCAGTAGTACAGTCAGTAGTGCAGTCAGAAGTACAGTCAGTAGCACAGTTAGTAGTACAGTCAGTAGTACAGTCAGTAGTGCAGTCAGAAGTACAGTCTGTAGTACAGTCAGTAGTACAGTCAGTAGTATAGTCAGTAGTGCAGTCAGAAGTACAGTCAGTAGCACAATCAGTAGTGCAGTCAGAAGTACAGTCAGTAGTACAGTCAGAAGTACAGTCAGTAGTACAGTCAGAAGTACAGTCAGTAGTACAGTTAGTAGTACAGTCAGTAGTACAGTCAGTAGTGCAGTCAGAAGTACAGTCAGTAGTACAGTCAGTAGTACAGTTAGCAGTACAGTCAGTAGTACAGTCAGAAGTACAGTCAGTACTACAGTTAGTAGTACAGTCAGAAGTACAGTCTGTAGTACAGTCAGAAGTACAGTCAGTAGTACAGTTAGCAGTACAGTCAGTAGTACAGTCAGTAGTGCAGTCAGAAGTACAGTCAGTCGTACAGTCAGTAGTGCAGTCAGAAGTACAGTCAGTCGTACAGTCAGTAGTACAGTCAGAAGTACAGTCAGTAGTACAGTCAGTAGTTTAGTTAGAAGTACAGTCAGTAGTACAGTCAGTAGTACAGTCGGTAGTACAGTCGGTAGTGCAGTCAGAAGTACAGTCAGTAGTAAAGTCAGTAGTGCAGTCAGTAGTACAGTCAGAAGTACAGTCAGTAGTACAGTCAGTAATGCAGTCAGAAGTACAGTCAGTAGTACAGTCAGTAGTGCAGTCAGTAGTACAGTCAGAAGTACAGTCAATAGTACAGTCAGTAGTACAGTCAGAAGTACAGTCAGTAGTACAGTCAGTAGTACAGTCAGTAGTACAGTCAGTAGGTTTAGATATACCATTTGTCTGCCATGATCTTCCACTGGTATTCTGAAACATTTGACACATGTCCTGCTGACCAGCAGGACATGTCGTCTGTACCAAGATCGAGATATGGACTTCAGCTTGTGGTTATACGTGCCTGGAGGCCTGCTTTCCCCCAGCATATTGATATCCAATCCTGCTTATCTTACCACATGAGCAGGAGCCAATCCTGCTCATCTTACCACATGAGCAGTGGTTAAGGAAGACACTGGTGAAGGTTGAGGAGGACACTGGAGGGAGAAGGGTGAGGAAGACACTGATGGAGGTTGAGGAAGACACTGGATGAGGTTGAGGAATACATTGGAGGTAAGAGATTGAGGAGAACATTGGAGGAGGTTGAGGAAGACATTGGAAGGAGGAGGTTGAGAAAGACACTGGAGAAGGTTGAGGAAGACATTGGAGGGAGAAGGGTGAGGAAGACACTGGTGGAGGTTGAGGAAGACACTGGAGGAGGTTGAAGAAGACATTGAAGGCAGTTGAGGAAGACAGAATACAAGGAGAGGAATGAACAGGGAACACTGACTGAGATACCAGTGACAGACAGACAGACAGACAATATGATGTTTACCTGGACATATGGTGAGAGAATGTGAAACTGGGACGGCAGATGGTAGCTACACACGAGTCCTAATGCTACTCCACCATGAGCAGCAACGCACCAGGAGCTATTGGCAGTAAACAGACACTCATGCGTATCCAATGATGCAACTTTTTCTTGTTTTGAAATTTAACTTTGAAAGTATATATATACTCGTATTTACATTGGTAACATGAAGTGTAACTGGTGATTCATATATGCAGAGGCATTCAACGAAAAAAAATACTGTTGATATGGTCATGATATGTAAGGATGTGAGGCGGAAAGTCTTGAATACATACGTGGGAAGTTCTCCTTCCCACAGAATCACTAATATAGTACATATCGCCTCAAGTATCCTTTTTTCCCACGATGAATCTTACCGTTCACACATTATCCTCCTCCCACAGTTTGCACCTTCTTGCTCCCGCAAGGAGCGTCTGTAAGGTTGGTACCATAAAGAAATAGATATAAATATTAAGTGTGTGTGTGATGATCGACCGACCGTCGGTCTGTGCCATCTATGCTGTGGAAACCGTGGCATATATGGTCCTGGTACAATCGACCTGCCAAGGGGCCGTTTCAAGACAAAATTCATATATACGTTTACTGGTCATTGAGGTAGAGTCTGATACATGTCCTCCCACAATGTGGCAACACTGAAGCATTTCCAGACGTTTAGTCAGCTCGATGGTGATTTAACACAAAGTCAACCTAGTGTGATCTACCGAAGTCTTGAAATTATATGACATTGTATTCTACTGTTGATTAGATTATCAGTATATCTACACATTACATTGATAATCGAATTTCATCTTCGTAGTGATATACTTGCGTCCTAATACACCTTAAGAACATTGCAGGAAATGATTGATACAAGCGGTCACAGCCGGGGGTGGACAATAATAAGGCAGTCATTACTGAGTGCTTCATTGTCACTCGACGGTACGACTCTTGCGCACGACGTTGCGCGATCTCTAGTACGGCGTGACCCCTAGACTGACGCTAAATGGTCAGGTCAAAGGTCAGGAATTATATGAAGGGAAGAGTGGTGTGACTCGCACGCCACACGTATATATTTAGGAATATTAAAGTGATCACCAGGCGCCATACTAGACCATACTAGGCATCACTAGTGACCCGCTGGAGTTGTTACTGAGTTGATGGGCTAGCGATGGATGTACTACCTGGTCCATGGTCCACTGACAACTCCTCCTCCTCTTCCTCCTCCTCCTTCACCATCCCCCGGCCCCAGATGGTCTACATTCATGATGCGAACCTAAGACTAGACCACTGCCGTCGGCTGCACACCTGGCCATCTTCTCCCAGCACCGGGGGATACGCGAGTCGGTCGCTGGCCTTCACAACGATCAGAACTTATGACACCTGAGAACAAATTACGTGCGCAAGCTGACGCTGAGACCCGATACGTAATAAACCGTGATGATAAACTCCAGTTTTGGCCTAACCTTATCAAACCATCTCTTTTATTCTTTGTACAATTAATGGAATAACTATGTCCACAATCCATCATGAAGTTGTTGTCTGTATTCTTACCGTTATTCTTGGGGAATGTTTGTTTACTGTGTGACCCACACGACAAGCAGACAACATTGTTTACATAACACGGTTATCTCCAAGATCTCACCAGAGTATTCCCTACAAACTGCCGGTACCACGTTATGAGGAGGGCTGTCCTCTGGGGAGTGAGAAGAGCCATTGTCAGGAGTTCATATTCATGTTCTAAAGCGGTTGTAGAAACTGACTGACCCAGGCTGAGTGTGACCTCCACACACAGGTGCACAGATACTGGCTACAGGCACTGAAGGATTTCAGATGATTTGGTTGATCAAAGGTGTATGTTTGTGTGTGAGGGTGAAATATCAATGTTCCCTCTCATATTCTATATATATATATATATATATATATATATATATATACAAACAAAGTGCATAGGAACGCGCACCTTCATAGAACATACAAGCCTCCAGCAGCCAGGATCTAACCCGGGACCCCTGTGCAACAGGCGGGAATGCTACCGCTAGGCTATGGGCCTGGCTGATAGAAAATAACTATTCGAATTCTATGGACTCAAATGCCTTTCGTCTCACGTTGGTGAGCAACGGGGTCTACACCGTTGGGAAATGACCGGTGTAGACCCCGTTACTCACCAACGTAAGACGAAAGGTATTTGAGTCC
>JAUUDZ010057176.1:0-10347 GCA_032361705.1 Panulirus versicolor | reverse complement strand
TGTGTGTGTGTGTGTGTGTGTGTGTGTGTGTGTGTGTGTGTGTGTGTGTGTGTGTGTGCGTGTGTGTGTGTGTGTATACATACATGTGAGAAACGACAAAACACATACTGGGCAACACATGAGTAAACCTCTCTCCCTTCAACACACAAACTGTAATCGTCACTGCCACGAGAATATCGTCACGGCCACGAGAATATCGTCACTGCCACGAGAATATCGTCACTGTCACGAGAATATCGTCACTGCGACGGGAATATCGTGACTGTAACAGGAATATTACCACCGCCAATGGGATATTATATGCCTTCTAATGTTACCCAGTTGCACCAGGCTGCCTTCTGTTGGCTGAATAGTGATGAATGTGGTGTTAAACCCATCAGTGTGAGTGTAGCATGGGTCTGGCGTAGAGATCAGGGGGAGGCCATGGGTCCCTCCCCAAGCCACAACCGTGGGTGTTGGCCCATGAACTGCGAGTACCACCACACAACCTGTGTCACGGGTTTAGTAATAGTGGCTAGCTAGCCAGCGGAAGGGAGGGGATGGTCCCACTATAGACTCGTTCTGCCCATGAAGCGACACTCATGGGCTTTGCTCCGTAACATTCGCTCAAGCTATCAAGTAATGATAGTGTCGGCCTGTCGGTCTATAATGACCAATTAATGGGGTTTATGAGGTTGATATGTCGACTTAATGGTCAGGGGAGGGGATCGAAGCCCCACGTCATCTCGAACCGGATTCGTCTTTGTTTATTTGTGTGTCTGTGTGTGTGTGTGCTTCGATCCAGCCTTGACCCCAAGCTCGAGAAATATCTGTTACGATCAAAGTACTTATACAAACAGTACCGTTGTTTGAGAACGGTCTCGTCACCCTCTGTTATACTGACGGAGTCCGTGACCTCTTTTTTTCTCTCTCTATTCTTCTTCTTGATGATTTAATGGGTTTTTATGGTGTTGAATTACCCAGATATTGCAGCTGGGTCCTACTGCCCACTCATGAGGCCTGTGATGATCAAAACACACACACACACACACACATTCCAACCACGTACACAAAGAAACACACGCCCATGTACACAACATAACACACGCACACACAAAAACAACCTAGACCAACTCCCAAGCTGGTCGGATATATGGTTGAGGAAATTCGACCCAAGAAACAGGAAAGTAATGAGGATGGGACAATGTGATGTAGAGTCCTTAATTTGAATATTATCAACGAGGAATCAAGCTGCAGGAATGTGTGCGTAAGGGGGACTTGGGAGTCCGACATTTGTACCTAACCTTAGGCGAACTGTCAGGGAGAGAAACCGTCTCTTGGCAAAGACTGAAATTGCATTTAATCACATCAGAAAACAAAGAGCATTTTATTCAGAGAGTATAATACGCCAAAACTATGATATACGCTTATTAGTTTTGCTCACCAGACATACGCTTCGGGTCTTGCCTTCGTCAAAATCACGAGCCGTGATTTACAGGGAGAAGTTTGGGATCCGCAAACTTACCTCCCACACACGAGAGGAAGGTATAGTGTGGCGGGGACAACCTTCTTGTTTCTTGACCAGTTCGACGCCGTCCAGAGGTTTTGTTACTTGAGATGGCACGGGCAACTGAATGCTCTGATCAAGGCCACCTTATCACAGACATAACATATAATTATACTAGCCTAAACCAGGTGCCCAATCTATCGACTTACCTTAAGCCAAAGGATGAACAACTTGGCTGACTGTGGTTGAACTTTTAGAGCATCAGAGTTGTGGGTTGTCTGGAGCAAAGCCAAGGTAAAACTGTTACTGTACCAGTAGGTAATCACACAAGCGAGAACTAACACACACACACACACATACAAGCTCCGATATGGGGGACCAGTGCCCACACACGGTTCCTCACTAAAACACACCACTATAACTAAGTCCCTAACCGAAGGAAGTGGTTCAAATGGCAACATTTGACTCACGTGGGCGGGACTACGGTGGTAGGGGCTTCTGGGTAGTACCCCGGCTTGTCGAACACGAAGAGCACCGGCGGTTCCTTCGTCTGCACCTCGAACCTCGAGTCCTCCTCCTCCTCCGAGCCGTAGTAGTAGTCTGAGTCGTCCTCGTAGTTGTACTCGGGTAGGACCTGCTCCTGGTTGTTCTCCCTGACAGTTGGAAGGTTAGGCGTGAGGGGTGCGTACGGCCCTGGAAGGCGCTTAGGGCCGTAGGGATAAGGGTTGTTCCTAACCAGGGGCCTCTGGGGGTTCGACCTGGGTATTGGTCTTGCTGCCGGTCTTTTCCTAGGTCTGGCAGGGGCGGGTTTCCTTGTGGATTGGTCTGTGCGCCGCTCCGGAGGCCTGGGAGGCGCCCTAACCGGATCGAGGGACCTGGGAGGCACCCTGACCGGCACAGGGCTCACTAGACTCAAGGACGGCAGGGTCGGCTTCGGGGTGACAACCTGCTGGTGGCTCCCGAAGTCGTAATACTCGAAGTCGCGATCGACATAGTCTTCGGACGGCGCTTCGAGACCTGCATGTTTCTGGCCATCGATCAAGCCATCGATCAAGTCGTCCTCCTCGACCAGACCCTCGAGTCGTGGTCGTGACCTTCCATGCGGTAAGGTTGTGGTGGTGGTGGTGGTGGTGGTGGAGGAGGTTGCGTGGTCGGCGCCCTTGCGTGTCCGCAAGTCTCGAGGCGGAGGTTCACTTCGTCCGAGACCAGACGAAACACCACTCTCCTCACGTCTGTCACCCGCATGTCGCGTCCCTTCTGCTTCTGATGGACTACTACTCACTTCGGGTTCCCTGCGTGGCCCGGCTGTTGTTGTTGTCTGTTCACTGCCCCGGTGACTGTGAACAGTGTCTGTTGCCGTATCACCTCCGAGAGTCTCTTGCGCTACCCTCACGGACATCTGATGCTGTCGAGACTGAGCATCTCCCTTCCTTTGTCTAGCTTGCGGAGCTTTGATCCTTCGACCAGACTTAGGCCTGTGAACGTTGCCACCGGCAGTGTTCCGAGGAGCAGACAAATGACTGGGTGTTGGTAACATCTCTATTGAATCGGTTACGTCTCGTTCGCCCAGACCCCTCTCTTTACTTTGACTGGGCGAGGGCTCTTTGTCACTCCTTGAATCATCATTGCCGGATGGCACAACAGTGGGTAAGGGAATCAGTGATTCATCGATTCTAGACAGTGGAATAGTGTTTGCTGACGAGTCGTCCGTCGTAGGAGGAGACAGTGGAGGGGCCGAATCATTCGTCACACAAGGCGTTATTAAGTCCGACCATGACGCTGCTGGGGGCCGTGGCGAACTCCTCTCCCCCTCCTCCTCCTCCTCCTCCTCCTCCTGGGAACTCTGAGAGACGCTGCCGACCACATGGGGCTCAGGGTCGGGGGGCCAAGTCAGGTTGGAGAAACTCTGGTCGATGCCAAGGCTGGTGAGGTTGAAAGCCGGGTGTGTGAGGTTGGCCTCCTGGTTGTTGAGGGCGTTCTCAAGCGACAGTAACCCCGCTAGCCGCAGCACAAACATGGCCATCGCTCCAGCCGGCTCCACCATGCCGCACTCTGCCGACCAACACAACGAGCCATTACCATCAAAGACACGAGTAAAGGAAGGCATGCATACGCCATACATTCAATGGGCTCCACGCATTCAATGCACCCTGTGCATTTGGACGTACTTTATGCAGTGAGTAGATTTCATGTGTTCAAACGTGCGCTATTCGTTAAGCGTACTACTTCATGCGTTAAACGTACTCTACACATTACTGGTATCGTTGCATGCGGCGTTAAACGTACTCCATTTATCATACAACGTTCTCCATGCAGTAGAAGTTACTCCATTTATTGGACGTATTCCATGCATTATATGTTACTCCATGAGTTTAAATGTCCCCATCCCCCATACTTAAACGTAATCTATGCACATAATGTACACCAGGCATTAAATGTACTCCATGCATTAAACATACTCCATGCATATACTTCACGTATCAAACGCCTTTCCATACATTAAACGCACACTTCCATATATTCAAACGCACCCTTCCATGCTTTAAACGCATTGTTTTATATGCTGAATGCATTCCCTCCCCCCCCCCCACCTCTTTCATACATCAAACGTCATACCGTCGTGTTCCACGGTGTTTCTGTCGTGTTCAAGGGTCGTCCCGTCGCGTTCAAGGATAATACCGCCGTGTTAATGGGTCGTACCTTCGCGCTCAAGGGTCGTACTGGCACGCTCAAGGGTCATACTGGCACGCTCAAGGGTCGTACTGGCACGCTCAAGGGTCATACTGGCACGCTCAAGGCTCATGTCCTCATACTACAAAGATTTGTCGAGGGTAAAATGAAAATGCGATGTGTCTCAAGACGATGAAGCTGAGGGAGAGCATTTGGCCTGACTCGCATAGGACAAGTCCATGTCTAGTAATGCTGAGGGTGTAGCGAAGATGCGCTTGTCGGAGGCGGGTCGTGGGGGTGGGAGAGAGAGGAGGGAGGGATATAAAGATACGCTTGTGAAAGGATTTGTAAAAAGGAATTCAGGTTTATCGAGGATGTAGTGAAGATATGTTTGGTGCTGACTCCATCTTCAGTGGATATGATGACGAGTGGAAAGTGTTGAGGTGAATGCAATGCGTTTGCTTGCAACGGTTGACGTTTCTCGTTATAGAAGCATAAGGTAGCAGGCGTCTTGGCAAGTCTCCCCTTGATTAGCGATTTGCCACAAATGACATCATCTCGCCCAGGCTCTTGTGTGCGCTACTGAGAACTATTCTCCTCCTCTTCCTGATCACCTCTGTGTGTGTGTGTGTGTGTGTGTGTGTGTGTGTGTGTGTGGTGTTCTAACTCGGTTTCTCTTTGCCTACGATGGCATTCTGCCGTTACGCAGGTCTGGGGCGTAGTGCTCACCACGTGAAAATGTACAGCTATGTACCAAGAGTCGTGTGAGATACATGACTGAACGACAGCAACTTCCATGTGCGTGAAGCAGAAAGACAAAAAAATATCACGTCAGCCTGGGATTAACGGCCACTGTACTGTTGGCTCACTGCTCCTCCGTCACTAACCTCTCCAACACCTAGGAGGGTATTACCTCCCTGTTTGGCGGGTCCTAGCCACTTACTAACTCTGTATTTGTCCGAGGAGTGAGTGTTCATTGTCTCTAGCATGGATGTTGCATTATGGGCATAAGAGGTGTTGTGATGGATAGAAGTTGGTGTTTATAATGTAAGATGGTCGGTGTCCTCTCGAACGCAGACGAGAAAGTGTAACTCTTACATGCCTGGGAAATGTAGTTTGAAATGGGTGTACGTCAAGTAGAAAGGCTTTCATGATTGGATTGGGACGGTGTTTGTTTAATACTTATCGAGTCATTGCGACGTATGTATGTTTTTCCAGGGTTGAATGTGCTGGGTGATGAGGAAGGGGATGAGGAGTTTGCCGGAGGAGGGGAGATGATATGTAAACACAGGTTTCTGAAGTGTGAGGCAGGGGAAGGCTTTTCATCTCTGCTTGGAGGTTAGTGGTTGGTTTGGGTGGAAGGTGTCTAGTGCACATCAAAGATGACCATGACTTGGACATACAGTTGCCCAAGGTATTTCAGTTATCATTCTATCGTCATTAAACCCTGATGTGTCAGGTTGAAGGCCTTCTTCATTACACTCTCATCTTTACGACACTCCAATCGCTTACATCCTCTGATACCAATGACCTTTGGCCTTACGATTAAGGTCAGAGGTTAACTCTTTTTTTTTTCCCACAGAAGCAGACACATGAACACCATTATTCATATACAGATATACCCTGAGTGATGTCTCACGTACCATTGGCTGAACACAGAGGTTACTTCGATCAACCCAGTCTGACCTCTTTAGAGAGACTGACATAAACGCTGGCACAACTCGTCATCAACATCCGGGACAGCTCCTTGTTGTGTATGCTTTTGTTCGTCTTCCCCTGAAAGTCTCCTTGAGGGACAGAAGTGTATTTCTAATGACCTCTATCTTGGTTCTTTTCTGGTGTGTTGTTGTGGTCTGTCTCAAAAGGCGTTCCTGGCTTTAGTTGCGTGACTTCAGACGACTTGTGGTCATTGTGTGTGTGTGTGTGTGTGGAATCACAGAATTGGTATTACCCATTTGTTTAGCATGGGAAGCGAGTTCTTCACTCATGGAGTCTCATTTACTGAACTTTCTCCTTTACATAGTCTTTTTAAATTCTTGTACGTCATTAGCATTTGTAATTTCATCCCTTAATCTTGCACTGTAAAAGTATTTCTTTACATCTTTTCTAAACAAAACTTCTTGCTTAATTTCTGGTTGTTCTGTCTTTGTATCTTTCGGAGAACTGCTCACAGTTGACATTTATGGATTCCAGTTCTATAATCATGTAACTTATTAAACTTACAGGTGTTGTCAGCAATTCCAATTCCGTTACTTACTTTATTCCATTCATCTAGTTATCATTATCCTACAAAAAGCTCCTCTATACAAATTTGCTGACGTCAAAATAGTTTCATGTTTTTGTCTTTTCTTTTTTTCTTTTTTTCTTTTTGTCTTTGCTTGAAATGTGTTCACAGCTGACATCATCAGAGTGGGGTCAGAGCATGAAGTTTTGTGGTCAAGTCATCCTTTACCCTTCTATCTTCTCTTACTCGGGGGGACTCTTTTTCAAGACCGTAACTGGTGCCAGCGACTGTTGTGAGGGCGTTTGGTTGGTTTATGGCCTTTGTATTGGTGTCTAGGACGTAAAGGAGTGAACGCCGTGTGTGTGTGTGTGTGTGTGTGTGTGTGTGTGTGTGCGTGCTTTAATCCAAGACTTAATTTCTCCCCGGGGAGCTTATCATGATACAGGAGATTAACAAAGACATCTAGCCAGTCTTCTAACTGCTGGGTAGCCACCAGTCCTACCCCAGCACTGAGTCTAGCGATCCCCAGGCCTTGTTACACACCCTGGGTGTAGTGTCCCACTGGATCTCGTCATACACCCTGGTGCTAGGTGTAGTGGTCCCTGGACCTTGACATATACCCTAGTCTTGGGTGTAGTGATCCCCAGACCTTGTAATATGCCTTGATACTGGGTGTAGTGGTCCCTTGACTTCGTCGTACACCCTGGTGCTAGGTGGAGCGGTCCCTGGACCTCGTCATATAACCCAGTCTTGTGTGTGGAGGTCAAGCTTTCCAACAGGTTCCTCTGGCTCGCTCACTGTTCTCCCAACTCGACAAACTTTAAAACTTCGACTTCTTTCCTGCAATAAGTTCCATGACACCCCCTCATCTTCAAGCTGAGGTCATCTTCTTTACGAGATCCTAAAATCCTCCACATATAGATGCTGAGAGGGGGATTCAATCCCTCACGTTTCTAGATCTTGATGGTCTAAAACAAATCATTACCCACCCTAACCGTATTTCAGAGCTTTATGACCACTCTCTCAGCAGTCTTGGATGTTTTAATCTCTGATCCCCGTGCTGGAGTTACATAATCTGACCCTATTTGGTTTATCTAACCACACTCTCGTTAATCGTTTCTTTACTAAACCTTCGCACCTCTTCCTCTTCCCTATGTCAATACTGGCACCTTCTTATAAAACTAACTGGCCGAACTTGCAAAAACTCCTCTCTGGCTTTCTTTAAGATGATTATTGACTTTCCTCTGGTGATGCTTCTGTCTCTGTTGAAAGCTTGCAACATTTTCTCTGTTCATCAGCATAGCCTTCGCAAAGCGCGATCCAGTTGTACCATCGCACTCAAGGTTCGTAGCGTCGTGTTCAAGGATCGTACCGTCGTGCTCCACGACAGTGTACCATCGTGCTCACGGATCGTACCGTCTTCCTCGAGGATTCAACCCCCCATGAAAGCCATTAAGTACAAGTGGAACCGTATTTCATCATTGCCTCCGTACCCGTGACAGCAAAGGACTCAAGCTTCATCAAGTATCAAGTTTTGGTCGACGTTCGTGGCCAACAGCACACGAGTTTGTTTATGCCTCACTCTTACCCTCGCATCACCAGAGAACCACATGTGTTGAAATCCTTTTTCCATCTATAAACACTTAGAAATGAGGCTGTCGCGTTCAACACTGAAAAAAAGAAAGAACAGATCTTCATATCGAACATTATTAGATTCGTGAAATAAAACAGATCTTCAAATCGAACACGATAAGCCTCGAAGAAACTTCGATCACCAGAATCGATCCTTGGAAGCTTCCAAATTTAAATAGTCAAATCTTTCGTCATATGTGGTATAAACCTTAGCCCTGTCACCTTGTGTTCTCTAACCTCAAAAGTCCTCACAGTTGTTTTATATTGTTACATACTCACAGTTCCCTCATTGTTCTTCTTTAACCTCACAGGTCCTTATGGTTGTATTAAGGCATTACATTCTCACATCTATTTTAGGGTGCCCTATCCACACATTTGTTTTAAAGGTGCCATGTCCTCAAAACATGTCATTTGTCATAGCTTCAGTCGTTTGTACTATCATAACCCAAGGCTTGTCATACGGCATGTCATATCTTCATCTCTGTCCTCATAACCCCACACTCGACATTTCATAACCTCATACTCATCGTCCTAACCTCAGACTTGCCATTTGTCATCTTTTTATACATATTCATATACAAAGTCATCTCCCAAACTTCACAACTGCCCCTCATGACGCCGACACATGCCATATGTCATGTCATACCCCTCTTCATCTATCTATCTTAAGACTTACGTCACATGTCAAGTGAAATCCTCATATTTCTCATTATCTCACACTCGCTGCCTCACCTCACACATAATCTTCATGAGCCCGTCTTAAGTTACGTACTTGTCAATGGATCTCACCTTCACTTTTAACGCTCACGAAGACATATACTTTCTTTTCTTTTCCTTTCACTACGTCTCCGGCGCTACGCTGTTTTCTGGTTATCTATGTCACAATCACATATTATTTTTTTCTCCACTTATTAATAGCGTCTATAAAAGCCGGTACGATTTAGTCTATCCAGTGAAGTGTATTATTTGTTCATCTTCGTCACTGAAAACACGACTAAAGTCACCGACACTCCTGGGAAGAAAAAGTTCTTTGTTTACAATTTCGTTCCTATACCCGCAAATCACCTGCGTCAAAACACTGGCAGATAATGTTTAATCATTACTCTCACTTTAATATCAACTACCCATGTGTTCTGAGCTTCCTCCCCCCTCACCACAGGGCCTAGATACGTTCCATAATATGTCCCTTTGAACCCTCAGATGGCTTCAGATCGCGGGGATGGCTTGGGTCCAAATCAGCGACACCGAGGATGGGAAAGAGAGTTCCGGGAGAGGAGAGTGGGTGTTGAGGCGAGCGTGGCAGACGGGTACCGCGCGTGACTCCCGCCATACTGTCTTGGTCCCGCCAGCTGCCCCCCCCTGCCGCCCTAATAGCCCCGCCCACTTGCTTGAAACATGTTTTAACGTTGTCTTAAAACATAGCCACTTTTCACAAGCAACAGTGCCATCGCTTTCCGAGGTTTGTAAAAAATACAGTCACCTGTCCTTCATCCGTAGCTCCCTCGTTATGATGGCATCCCTTAAGAAAAACAGAAACTTTTTTTACGGCAAACTTTATGGCGGATGTGACGTTAACAAGCAACACGAGGCGCATGCGCCTTGCCATTCATATACCCACATGGTGCCTGCAGATCCCACTGAGATACGGTGCGGGAAAGGTATCTATCACTCGTTTCATATTCGTTCGCCACCTCTCAATAAGATCACGTGCTAATGATATCAACAGAAACACAAAGAATATTAACAGTAGCAGTGGCAATAGAAGTAGCAGTAGTAATAGTTGTATTCACTGTTATTATAATTCATGATTCCTACATTCATCCCCTCTAACTCTTTGCATCTTTCGTCATTTTAGTTTAACATACAACTTAACTAGCTAACCTTTCGTATTAACAAGCAAATGAAGTTAACACAAGTCTCCAACGCTGATACTAACACCCTTCCCACCGCAAGCATCTTGCTGTTAACATTAACCAATAGAATCTCTGGAATCACTGGTAGATGTTAACTACATGATTACCTTGGTCACCCTCAGAGACACACTTCCTGTATGGACTCTGATCTGGTCGTCCACACCAGCCAAGGTTTTCATTCGCTATACAAATCAGTGTGTGGGATGATCTATAAATCTTGGACTATATAAACAAACAGCACATTTCGCCTTCTCTATACATCTTCCCAACTGGAGCAGGGGGGACACTGGGTGAGTAGAGGACAAACAGGGTTGAGGAGAGTGAACACAGGTGATTATCAATGGAAGAGAGAGAGAGAGAGAGAGAGAGAGAGAGAGAGAGAGAGAGAGAGAGAGAGAGAGAAAGAGAGAGAGAGAGAGAGA
>JAUUDZ010057144.1:0-10348 GCA_032361705.1 Panulirus versicolor | reverse complement strand
TGTATGTCTATAATGCCTAACAATATCAAGAAAAATGATACAGAGCATGTGACTGGTGGTTTGGTTACTTGAGCTTTAGGATCATTGATTACCAGGGTCACTTAGTATCAACAAGGCAATAAAACAATGACATGAAAACATCTAAATTCATGAAAGACATGAAAAACAGTCATACAGCTGACCTGGGTTAGGGTAGATGTGTTTGTGGTAAAAACAGCCTTATATCCTTTCCTTGCAGCTACCTTCAGGTTCTCACATTCCATTATCTGAAAGAAAAACTTACTGTATATACCAAATTTGAAAATACGTATGATCAAAGATACAGCACACAGCAAGAGGATCTTTTCTAAGTCTATTCTACTTCGTTGTTTTTCATGATATTAGTGCAATAATAACTAGCAGAATATAATATAAACAAATAATCTTTTTCATAATAATTTTCATCAATGGACAAATGAAATTTATCATCTCCTACAGTAACTGATTAATAGAATCCTACTTTTTTACTATGAATTGCCCTCTTTAATTTTGCAACCCCAACTCAAGGAAAAAGGCCAGTACTGTATTCAATACTAAACCAATGTAAGGATACTCTTCCGATCATACTTTTGCCAAGATAAAATCATGAGTATTTTTGTTTTCTTTTTTCAAATGGAGGAGACTTCAGTGACAACAGCTCAACTGCTGCATTACACAGTTACTTACGTTACTGCTAAGTTACTTATCCTTTTTCATATTCTCTCTATAATTCCAGTCATTAAACATTTATTCAGTCAACAAAAGTTGACAACAGTTTACTTTTAGTTTACTTCAACATAAAAAAAATTCAATTTTATCCAAATTTCATCTCAGTCTAGCTGAAAAATTCCATCTCATTAGAGTCAGGATGAGGTTTGCTCACAAAAGAGAAATACTGGGAGAAGAACTCTGGGATCCTTATGATCAATAATGAGTTCTCCTCATCACTTCCAGGCACTTGTAGCAAGAACCAGAGCTTTTTTCCTGGTGGATCCTTGAGGCAATGGTCAATGACTGAGTTCTTTTAAACCACCTCAGAGATCATCAGTTCTGAATATTTCTTGCATGAATTCCAATATATAATATATGCACACCATAAATTATTACCAAATCTTATGATAAGACAAAGAAAAAGCTATGGCTTCAAAGCCATAGCCTGTAAACTTACCTGTATAAGCTCAACATTCTCAGCAGGTCCAAGTTCTAGCAGTGTTCCCATCATAAAGCTGTGTAGGACAGTTCCAACCTCCTTTGGCAAATTACTTCTGAAAAGGTGAGTGGACAGACCTAAGACAGTCAGTATATCTGATAGAATGACAGATTCTAATATTGATTAACATAACAAATTCAAAGTACAGTAGATTAAGTGGTGTGAATAATGAAATGACTGTCACTTATGAATATTGCAAATGATCGCCCAAGTTATCTACCTCTCTTTTTTATATGCTATTTCTCTTGTTTAAGACATAAAGAATCTGCTACTGTATTCTGCATGTTAAGATTTATTTACTTTAAATACAGCTATATACTATATAACATAAGAATATATTAGGAACATAGAAATTATATTCTGTATACGCTAATTTGCCTAAATATTTTTTTCTGGCGATTCGATAACACTGTTCAGGAATGTAACTAAAACATTGAATGATTTGAGTACCTTCAACACTTGAATAATCAAGATATCCAGCAGTTCGATATTACAGACAATAACATTCACTACAAAGGGAAATGGGGAATGGGCGGTTGGGCTACACAGAGACAAGGGCCCATGTCAGGTTAAGCCCTAGTGAATCTCTAACGACATAACAAGGAACAGAAAGCATGGTGGTGTCATTAGTGTTAGGTTAATCATGAAAATATAGCAGGAAACATAATTTTTGACATATGTGGTGTAAACATCTTCCAAACTTGCCCATATGAGGCAGGATCTCTGTGCAACCACATAAGGTCATTAAGAATTCACTTATAATACTATCATTATAATTATTCTTATATACAACTGTTTCTCCTGCCCTAGTGAGATAGTGTCAGGAACTAACAAATGAAAGCTTTATCTGGACATAACCACTCTCTGGCTATCATTCATGATGCACCAAAAACCAAGGCTTTCATCCATGGCCAAGCCTCACAGACTATTAGTATTATTTCAGTAGTATCATAATTATTATTTCAAATTCTCTATAATGATAAATTTTAGACACTGTACTTTAAACAGTACCAAGGATAATTCATAGCATCATGAAATACAATCAAAACAAGAAATAGAGGGGAATGAGACAATTTACTTAGTAAAAACAATAAATGTCTATAAAAATAATTTCCTTTGAAAGTATGTAGAAAGGTTTATTTCTTTATGGTTTTGCAAAGTGATCTCCAGAAATTTTGCTCTGGTTTCCATGTTAGGTTCCTCTTGGAAACTAACATCAAGAGTGGTTCTTCCTCTGATGGTCTGGGGAGCAATGTTTTGCATCTCTTTACCCTTCACATTGTTTAGCTAGCAGTATATGCCTAAAGTAATTTCTGCTGATGAATTCTAATAACTCAGTGCAAAACGTTCATGTATCAGGATATCACCTGGCTAGCCAGCACCAAATGTAAACAAACCTAGAATGTTCAACACCTGAGTGGCTTCAATACTCATTATATGGTAGTGAAGCAGTGACAGCATACATTGCATCTCCTAATTTACCACTGATGTCATATAATAAATTATACAGCCTTGGGACCATCTTTATGGGACCCCTGAAGCTTCAAGGCAGCACCCTAATCAGGAGGAGGGAAATGATGGACTCCTTTGGGGCAAGAATTTTCTCTAATGAAACCATATTCCTTTTCAGCCACTGACAATGATAAAACCTCACCAAAAGTGACTTAACTCACAGTGTAAGTACATGCAAACGAATTTCAGCAACACCTTAATGATGCAGTATATAAATCTTATGTAACTGGTAAGCTCCATGGGACTGAGAAGTAGAATTAGAAAGCTCTACGAATGTCTTTACATAATTGTAGCCAAGACAGGACTGCTGTCCTGAATTCCCAAACATCACATCATTTTCTATGTCATTTTCTTTTATATATAATTCAACTTAGCTACTAGTGTAAATTATGGTAAATGACAATGATGGCAACATCTGAAAGCCAACTAAAACAAGATGAAATTGAGGAGCAAAATGTTTTCTTTCAGAATCAAATTGTGTTAATTTTAACACTCTGGAACCCTTTCAAGAGAATTTTGGTTTATAGAAATAAGATTTTTTTTTTAGATGTAAAGCTCTCCTTTCCAGTTTCTTGGTTGATCAAAATTGGATATTTGATAAGTGTAGCAGAAATCTGAAGCTTTCATAACTATACTATTTGATTTGGAGAACATTTACTTTTGAAATGAAAATTCCCAGTTTATTACATTGCTTTTAGGTTTTTTATTCAGAATTTTGATTTTCAAACAAAACTCTTACATCAGGAGGTAGTGGTAGTTAAGTTGTTGAAATAAGATCTGGGATTTAAGAGTAGTATTTCACTTAATTAGTCATGGTATCATGCCTTGGAGTAATCTAATAACTTTGTAAGTTTCTCCGCTGGTCAAGAGGTGTCCATTCTTTATGACCCTTTATGGTATGTGAAAGTAATTCAGATGGTATATGGTATAAGTTTAGAAATTCAAATCATAAGGAACTTAAATAAATTTTTGTCTGAAAGAATGTTGGGCAATATATTATCTATACATTTTTCCATAAGTAACACCAGAATCAAAAGATTTAAAGTTTTAAGTAATTCATTACATCAAACTTGAATCTTATAAGTTAGGTGGTACAAAACAGGAGGAAAGTCAGTTACAAGTACACTACATAAGAAAGGTTAGCAAAAAGTGGCATATATTCTACAGAATCTTCTTAAGGTTTTCAGAGTTAAGAAAAAGAAAAATCTCTTACAAATCACACACTTCTTAATAAGAAATCTGACAAATTTTTCTCACTTTTAGCTTACTGTAACTTCTATTTGTATGCATACCATATTTAATAATTCAACTCTTGAGCATAATGGTACTCTTCACGCTTGGGTCATTACTAGGCTATCATATCTTAGGGGTATGCTTGGTCATGATATCTCAGGGGTATACCTTCTTCATGCTCAAGAACTGAATGGTCATGCTGAAAGGTTGTGCCACTGTGCTCAAGAATCATACTTTCATGCTTGTAACATTAAGGTAGCATGTAAATCATGCTGCTTCAGGTGAAGATTTAAGGTCTCGGATTCCTTACCTCACTGATGCCTCACAGTCTTCTAAGAAGTTAAGAATAAGTTCAATCGGAGGAGCCAAATCCTTCACTGAAGGTTCATCTCGTAGGTCACAGTTCAAAGAACATGCAATAATTTCACTCGACCCTTGTCTGGTCAGTACAAAGCTGTTGATGTAAAAGATATATTTCAGAAACATAGGAAATGAAGAAGCTATTCTTTATCAGAACCAAAAGTTGTGTGAAAAACAGAAAAGGCTGGTAGAAGGTTTTCTTGGTCTGGCTTCAAGTGGGTGGAAAATTTTCTTGGTTCAGGTTTAGTGTGGTGGAAGGTATTTTTGGTCCAGGTTCATGGTGGTGAAAGGTTTTCTTGATCTGGAATCATGGTAGTGGAAGATTTTTTGGTTCAGGGTCAGGGTGGTGGAAGGTTTTTGTGATCCTGGGTGCAGGTGGTGGAAGGTTTTCTTAGTCTAGAGTAAGGGTTGTGGGAGACTTTTGTAGTCCAGGATCAGGGTGGTGGACAGTCTCCTTGATCCAGGATCTGGAAAAAGGAAGGTTTTCTTGGACTAGAGTCAGGATGGTAGTTGGTATTCTTATTCCAGGGTCAGGGTGGTGGAAGGTTTCTTGGTCTAAAGTCAGGGTAGTGGAAGGTTTCCTTGGTAAAGAGCCAGGGTGATGGAAGGTTTTCTTGATCCAGGGTCATGAAGGGGGAAAGTTTTTTTTGGTCCAAGGTCATGATGGTGGAAGGTTTTCTTTGTCAAAGGGCAGGGTGGTGGAAGGTTTTCTTGTTTCATGGTCAGGGTAGCAGAAGGTTTTCTTCATCCAGGGTCATGGTCAAGGTGGATGCACACTGGAAGAATAGTCTTTATTCATAATCAATGTATTTAATTTTTTTTGTGTTCATAGTAAATGAAAAATACTTAATCCCACCACCATTGCAATACTCACCTCAAATCCTTTTCTACCAGGTAATCAAATATTTGGTTCAGCAACTGTACATACTCCCAAGGTTCAGAGTGGACCCACTGCTCCAGGTCTCCTTTCTGAGCAAAACTTTCGCTGAATAGGCTGTGGAGAGTTAGGAATACACTTTGGTAATATTTCCCTTAAAATAAAATGGTGAAAAAGGTTGGGTTATGTTAGATTTAAGCCTTTGTGGTCAAGTTTTAACAGAATTTATTTTAGCTCAAAAATTTTAAAGGATGCCAGCCACCTTAACTGTTTTTGTCTTCTTTTTTATCATTCTACTGATAAAATGAGCAAAGTGTGGTGTGCAGTAAACATCTATACACTCTAATTAAATGATGTATCATTACATAGAGCCAGACACTGGACTGCAATAAGACAAAAGCCCATGCCAAGTTTGGACCTTACAAATCCTTAAGAGGAACAGATTACTATGAATGTCATATATTCAAAATAAATTCTCTCACATTAATACAGCATCTTTGTGACTGTGACTGAGTATTGAACATGAGTACTGGTGGTCCTCTGTTGCCAAAGTGCAAGGTTTAGTAACCAAGGAGTTGCTCTGCTTATTTATCTTCATCATCCTTGATATATCCCCAAGAGTCTCTGCCTTCATAAACTGGCCAATTCCTGTAAAAGGATACTCGTCTAAGTACAAAACTTTCTAAAGCATCTACCAGATGAGCACATGACTACTTTCTGTAAAAGACAGTATTCAAAATTTTAAAGATCAGTGTAATGTAACACTGGTATGCTGTGATGTATTTGTTACTTCTGCATTGATGCATTATTTAGTATGTTTAGCAATTTTCATACATAGTTTTTTTTTCTTTCTCTCTCTCTTGTGTAGTAAGGCATGCATATTTTGGTATGTGGCTCAGTACTGAAAGAAGCATAATATAAGAAATGAAAGAATTAACATTTCCACTTGGATGTACCAGGTCTGAGTTGCCTGCAGCAATATTTCTAAGAGCCTGGGTTGCTATTACTATAGTCCAATGATATACTAATGTAGGTTCATATATTCACAAAGTATATCATAATGACATCTTAACAATAAATGAACGAAATACTGTTTTTACTTTCTTGATATACGGTAAGTGAACATGGAAATCCTTCCCTTTTTATTGGATCCTGAACTCTATAGATTATGTTTCACACTTAGTTTCTTTGACTTTCTTTTCATCTTTTCCATCTATAATATATTCCTACACTTCTTACGTTCTCTTTAATTGCATCAAACAATGTTTCAAACACATTTTAGAAGGTACAGAATGATTTGTTAATATTCTAAACAAATCACAGAAATATTAATCCTAATGTTATGTCATAGCTTAGGGATGGATCTCACAAAAGTTTAATTAACAGTTCCACTTGCCTATGCTGTATCCAAGATCCTGAAGATATGTTACAGTCAGCACTGAGTTAAGAGAGTTCCCACCAATCTCAAAGAATGAAGTGCTGATGGAAAGCTTTGTTCCCCTGGTAAGTGTTGGACCCAACACACGAGCAACTGTGAGTAAAAGGGCTAGAGCTTTGGCCTCATCCTCCGGACTCACACCTGTCAGGTCTATTTCTACCCCTTCCTGATTTCCTGTTAAATATTAGAGTTTGGAATGAGAGAACATTTTCATTAATGCTTGGCAGGATATACTGCACTTGGTTCATTGTTTGGTTGGCTGGTTATTTGGGATTTAGACCTATCAACTGCCAGGGTCATTAACAAAATCAATTTCATTTATAACTACCAATTGAAAAACCTGAGCAACTTCATCAGGTGTTCAAAATGATTCTATGACTGCACAAGCTCTTGCTACATATACAGCCCTTGACTTACATACATATAAAAAAGATACTTTTCCTGTGACTGGAATTTAGTAAATATTATGCTAAAGAGTAGAGTACTTTCATCAATAGAAAAATATATCATGAGACTGGAAGAGTTAAAAGATTGAATATCTGTGGATGAATTTGCATGTATGAATACACAAACACCTGTAAACAAAAAATGATAGAGTATTATTTCTTCTAAAGTATCCAATTACTTATTAAAGCCCAGATGAATCTACACAGAAATAATAAGTAAATCTATATATTCTGTACTTGTTTTCCATAGTTTTACCATAGAAGAGTACACCATTCATCAAACTAAAGGTTCTGAGCTTTCCTCATGTTATCTTCTAGGGAGACTTTATATTTTGCACCCAGCTTTCTCAACTTACTTTAAAACTAATTTACAAACAGGGACTTAATTAACATTATCTAAATATTCCGAATTTGTGAACCTGGTCTTACTCTCTACAGTAAAGACATTCTTACCAGATGAATCTACACAGAAATAATAAGTAAATCTATATATTCTGTACTTGTTTTCCATAGTTTTACCACAGAAGAGTACATCATTCATCAAACTAAAGGTTCTGAGCTTTCCTCATTTTATCTTCTAGGGAGACTTTATATCTTGCACCCAGCTTTCTCCAACTTACTTTAAACCTAATTCACCAACAGGGGCTTAAATAACATTATCTAAATATTCCAAATTTGTGAACCTGGTCTTACTCTCTACAGTAAAGACATTCTTACCTGATGTTTTTTCCTCGTATATCTTCAGCAGTTGCTGACGATCAACTTTTCCATTCACCAGCAAGGGAAGATCCTCCACATAGATCAGCTGATGTTACAAAAAACCAAAATGATTAAAAGGATATACTGATAAGTTTAAAGAATGTCCTTTTCATGTCTAATTTCATTCTTGAATATGAACATGAGAGCTCTAATATTATGCTTGCAAACCAATAATCATACAGAGAAAAACAGGATGTGTGTAACAGTATAAGCTATAATGTCCCAAATGTATCTACACTGATTTTTATCATATTACTGCATTAGGAATTAACACAAAAATTAAGATCTTTTTTTCAAACTTAATCACCATTTCCCATGTCAACAAGGTAGTGCCAGAAACAGGTAAAGAAATGTATTTAACAAATCTAGAACATTATTTCTGCATTATTTCCCTTACCACCATCAGCACGTCATTTCTAAGGTCAGGGTCTCTCTCTCTCTCTCTCTCTCTCTCTCTCTCTCCTGCTTAACTGTTGGTTCTAGGGTAGGACATGTTGGACATTTAGATGCCATATCAACAAACACAAACACAGCAGGTTGCAGGAATACTGAAACAGCAGGTTCATCTAAATCACACAAGTAGCACTGATCTGCATGCAATGGTGGTACTGCAAGACTGACATATCGGTGGGAACGTGGTGCACTCCACCCAGGACCCGCACTTATTGCATCCACCAACTCTCACTGAAGTTTTGGCACACTTTCTACTGCACACATCTATATAGCAGCAAATTCTGACTCCATTAAAACAGGGTTCCTTGCAAAATAGCAAAACTGCATATAATGGTCCCACATAACGCAAGGGATAGGTGTAATCATAATCATTCTCTACATATACAAAATTACAGTGACAAATCAGGCAACAACAAACTTAGCCCTTTACATCTAGTTCTTTTGTCTATGTCTGGATTAATGAATATTCCCTGCAGCAACTCTGCTTACCTGTGGCTGCATGTATGGCTGAAGATGGGATGCCAGCTGTAATTTCAACACCTCTGGCACCAGCTCATCATCATGACTTGTATAGAAGGCAACCAAAGCCTGAGGCAAATCATAAAAGGATATAGTAAACTTGAATATGCACAATGGAATAAACCTATTAGTGTTTCTACATCCAAATGGCTCTCTCTGACTGTTTAGCAAGAACAACTATGCAGTTTCCTCCATACATTCATGTTTTTCTACTGTCTTCCATATAAACACTTGTCTCTACATACTCTTTTATGTTACACATCAACATCAGTCTATTTTCTTCTCTCCATCCCTTTGATTTACTCACATACTTTAGTCTGTTTTTTCCTCCTATTCTATTTCTATGTCAACTCTACTTCTGAATTTTGTTCTTAAGTTAACCATTCACTACTTTTCTCATTTTGTACCTGATTCACACATCCTCAGCTAATCACAACACAGACCTTATGAGAATGACAATTCAAACCTATAAATGTTTACATGCATTTTCATGCACCTTAGTCAGTTAAACATTCTAAGTCTAATAAAGGATGGTTCTGAAAATGGTTTCCAAAAGGAATCACTTATTTCTGATTAATGACTTTAATGATCTCATGCTTACCACTTACGTGAGACACCAACCTGGTTGACTTCTCCAGAATTGTAACACAGGATGTAAGCCTTATCAACCCCTTTCACCTTATGGAGTGCAATCTCCACTTCATTCATATCCACTCGGTGACCTCGGATCTTAATCTGAGAGTCTACTCGCCCCTCAAACACTAAGACCCCATTCACAATTCGTCCAAAATCCCCAGTTCGGTACAGGATCGACCACTCTGATGGAAGAAAGTAGTCAAAATGAGATATGATAAAAAAGAGCAAATGAATTTCATTATTAAATGGTCACAAAATATCATATAAAAAAAAGGTCATGGTAAACTGACCTGGGTCATCAGTATATCTATCAGCGATGAACTTGTCTGGCTGTGCACCACCAACATAGCCACTGGCCACACTAAGGCCACCTGCATAAACCTCACCAATATGGCCATCCTTGACCTCCTCCCCATCAGCATCCAACAAGTAAATCCAACAGTTTATGATGGGACTTCCTGAAAATGATTCATTATCTGTCTTCAGTTGTGTTCTTGAGAAGAGTGATAGTACAATGTCTTATGAAATCATGATCTTGTCATTATTTCATAACTCCAAAATAAGCTTCATCTAAATCTAGTAAGACGATTAGATGAAGTAGAATGAAACTGAAACATAATAAGAAACATAATAACTGCTACACCTTCATGGTGTATGAGTTAGCATTTCTGACTGTGACACATTCATAGGATGCCCATTTTTGTCAAGTGCACAGCTTCAAATCCTGGCTGTGACAGTCAATCGACAGTCAACCCAGCTGTTCGTCCAACCTTAGGGGTTGGTCGATAAAATGGCTAACTGGCTCAGGCTAGGGAGCTGTGGTTTTGGTGCATTATACATGACAGCTAGAGACTGAGTGTGAACGAATGTGGCCTTTGTTGTCTTTT
>JAUUDZ010057143.1:0-20874 GCA_032361705.1 Panulirus versicolor | reverse complement strand
TTTGGTTTATCGCTTCTCCTCCTTCCCTCTACCTCTGACACATATATCTTCTTTGTCAAACTTGCCTCACTTATTCTCTCCATTTGACCAAACCATTTCAACACACCCTCTTGTGCTCTCTCAACCACACTCTTTTTATTACACATGTCTCTCTTACCCTTTCATTAGTTACTCAGTCAAACCACCTCACACCACATATTGTCCTCAAACATCGCATTTCCAACGCATCCACCCTCCTCTGCACAATCCTTATATATATATATATATATATATATATATATATATATATATATATATTAGCTGAAACATATTTTTCAATAGTCATGAATTCATGCTTTTTCCTTTTGATGTAATTTCCAGGTAATTTATTACAATAAAGTTGATGTGGTAGTATTATTTTTAGCTTGATATTAATATTTCTAACTGAAAGTATATCTTTTTCATTGTTTTCTTTTTGCACAAGCCTGAGGTATGAGCAGTTGTCATGACTTTTAGCACAAGACATTATTCTGGAATATGCATTATGTTAAACTTTACATGTAAAGAATTTTGCACTGCCTCAACAATCATGGAGGTTACATTCCTGAGAACTGGTGTGAATGTTAATATCTAAAACCTGTACATAGTGTTCATGGCAGAAAAATCTATAATTACAAAGAATGTGCTGAGTTAGTTAAGTGTTATGTGTGACAAAGAGAGACTCTGATTGAGGACAAAATGCCAGTAGTCTACTTGTGGGTGAGGCAGAAACAAAAGACAGCTACCTGGGTTTGAGTGCAACTTGACAGCCACTAGAGTGCTGGCTCACTACACAGCTGTGACTATCCCTTCCAATCCCCAGGCAGGTAGTGCTGGTAATATACCTCCCTGGTCATTGGATTCTTACCAGCTACTACTTTCTATATTAATTATGCATTAATTAAATTACAGCACAATAGCATTCGATTTGTAAAACACAAACTGGCAAAATACGTTTGTTTGTGTTCGCTGCTACCCCATTATTTACCATATCAACATTATGTGTGGGCATTTCCTTAAATCTGGTTGTCTTCCAGATGAAAAAATTGCCAGACCAAATGATTCAGTGGTGATGTAGACATGCGCAGCCCCATCCCTTTCAGTAGCCACCATTCCACACTACCACAACCTCCAGCTCTCATCACCATGTTTTTCACTATCTTTTTAATACAGTTGACTGTATATGACTTGTAATATGGCAACAGTTGTTGAATCAGGTAATTCGGGAGGGGATTTGGATAACACTACTGCCCCTTCCTCTCCTTTCCTGTAACCCTCAGACCACCCCATCCCATTTCATCAGCACCATATTTCAATACACTATTTTATTTTTTTGTAATTTATCACTAATTATTGCCTAAATTATATTCTGACTGGGTGTGGTGTGCTATATATGGGTGGTAAGCTATTTTAGATTGAGAAAAGTTTTGATGCAATGTATAACATCCCTTATAACATTTCAATGATTTACAAATGGATTATGGTCCTGAAAAACGATTAAACTGAAATTTTACATAACGCTTGCCATTTTTTCATTGATTTTCACTATAAAATAGGAAGATACAGTTCATTCCTATTGGCAAAAAAATAATCTCCACAAAATTTACTAAATGTCACTGGAAACCAATTTAAAGATAAGTTTTTCTTAATGGGAAATGCAGAATACATCGAGAATGTAAATAAAATTAGCTTAAGTAACATGTATAATGTAAAAAAAAATGCAAAAATAAGAACTTTACTGGTATCAATAGGACTTCATCCACTACCATGTTGCATTAACACAACCAGTTTTACATCGACTGTTATTTTATCTAATTTTTCATTTTGCCAACACAACAGATGCGTAGTGCTTCTTACTCAATGTAGTTAGGTTAAAATACAGTTTTAAACAAGAAAATCTTTGAAAAATTTGCTGGGGTATCTGTAAATGCAAATTTTTTGATGACAAATTAGCAAGTGGATGACTTCTCTATACTCACATTTGTGAAATTTCGTAGAGCCTTAGTATATTGGGGGATAAGTGTATAAGACTTGTCCATTCATGAAGTTTGTAGTAAAATTATTCAAATAACATATTCTATGACAATGCAATTAAGGTGATTAAGAAGCCTTTATCACCTCTGCAACAAATTGAGAGAAAAACATATGTAAAAATTTTATTCTTTTCATCTAACATTTTCCATAACTTTGGTTTATATATCTCCCATCTTGTTTACAAATATGCTATGCTCCACACCCCAAACTCTACTTTTGTCAAATTCATTCTTTTTGAATATTTTTATTGGTGGGAACTATATCTTACGCTTTGGGGCTCACAAGCTGTGAAAGAACATCCATAGCTCAATACTGCCTCATATTCAGGGAAAAGGAAACATGACGAGACTTCAATGACAAACTGAAAAATCCTTTTTTCCTTTACAGTAAATTTCTGTATTTATAAATCTTTAAATTTCCATTGTTTCTTGCACAATTTTAATAACTTATTTAATTACCATTTTCAAGTCTTACCATGGACATTTTTACTCTGCCTTGATATTTTTTCCAAGATTCATTTTTGGGGTCTATTTCTTTCTTGTGTCAATGCACTTATGAAATAATTAATTTTGTAAAAATGAAAGTGATTGGTAAAAGTGGGGCAATATACAGTATTATAAATAGCAAAGAACCAAGCATTTTCACTGTGACCTTCTGTAACTAAGGTGGATCAGGCCCCTAACAGAAAAGGATGTAGATATGTAGTAAACACTTGATTAACTTTACAACACAGAATCAAGACTGTTGCGGGTAATGATTTTACAGATAAAAGGACATTTCCCACTTGATATTGCTAAGGTGTGTGGTTGTTCCATCATCTAATATTATGGCAGAATTAAAGCATCAAATTCATATTGTTAGCAGTTGTAGATTACAATAGCACCTTATAAGTAAACAGTCCAATACTGGTCTGTTGTTTTATAAAATGAAAATATTGTTCACCCAGTGAAGCAGCAGATAATCTGTAGAGGAAGAAATCCTCCTTGTTGTTGCTATGCAGTTAACATTAGTTATGGGTATGAATTATGACAACATTGTGCTTCATGTAAATGAAAGAAAATGTAATGAAGAATTTATAGTTTAAGATTACAAAAATGAAGGAGACCTTTTGGCCCTTTATATTCTGTGATACTTTCATTGACATCTGGAGATGATTTGCAAGATATAAATGTTTTCCTGAGCTATGTATTCCAAAGTTTTTAGCCACTGTCATATATTTATTTCTTTTTACATATCAATTTATAAATATTTTCCAAGATAAAATTTTAATTTTAATGATTCTACTTTTCTTTATTCCTAACTGCCTTTTTCCCAACTTAACAAGGTAGCATCCAGGACAAACAAACACTTGCCTTATGCTAACTTGTACACATTCAACTGTTTGCTGTCATGTATAATGTACTAATGTCAGAGCTCATCATTCTAAACTAAGCCTCTCAGATAGTATTATGGTTTACCTCCATTGCTTCATCTGTCCCCTAACTCCATTTATCATGTTGATACAATTCAATCTATCAAGCACATGCTTCACACCCTTCTGAAAGTTCGTGATACAATATTCCAAAGCCCCCTTCAACCTATCCCTCCATCTCTGTTTCTCCCTCACTCCCTCCACTTCTGACACACACGTCATTTTGCTCAGAAGTTTTTCACTTGTTCATTCCAGTGGATATGTTGAAGATGAAAAGCTTCAAAACAATTTGAGTGGTGTGAGGAGGGTCATTTAGGTATGGAATGGATGTAAGAATGAGGTGTGGTAGTGAGCGGAGTATAGCTGTGACACCTAAAGATGGTATTCTAAGATGATGCAGACATATGGAGAGAATGAGCAAAAAGAGATGGACAAAGAGAATGTGTGTCAAAAATGGAAGCAGCAAGGCTGAGGGAAAGACCAAGGAGATAGAGGAATGGGGTGAAAATGGCTAAGTCACTGAGGCCTGAACATGTAAGAGGATGAGAGATGTGCATGATAGAGAACTGGAGCAAAGTGGTGGTATATGGGGGCTGAAGACTGGATGTCAACAAATATGGCCACTCTTCTTCAGTTCCTGGCACTAGTGACTTTGTTAACGTAAGAAATGGCAAACATGAAAAAAATATACAGTGAACAACACAGCACATGTAAAACATGCCCCATTCAAGTCCATCTCGGGTGAAGAGAAATAGGATATTAGATACGGAATGAAGAAATTAATCATAGCTCCTCAGGTGTTTGTACACCTAACTCTTAAAGGTACAAGAGAAGGATGAGAATAGGAAGAGATTTCTTTAGCTACACTGTCTAAGAAAAAAACAAGTATCATCATGGTGACAGTTTAAATGGGGAGGATGAGGAGTACTTTTGGTAACTGGGAGTAGACATCACATTAGATGGAACCACTGGAGTTGAGGAGAGGGAGAGGTCAGTGTATATAAGGGCAAAGGTTGATGTATCTGTAAGAGGAAGGAAGTTTATAAGGTAAAACTGAAAAGCCCAAGGACAATGTGAGGCGTGGATGGGTCTATCACATGAATGACAGTGCAAGATAAAGGTGTAATGAATGCAGTCTGAGTGATAGGATGAGCAAAGAAAAACTTATTAAGAGGATATGTCAAAAATATGAGGCAAAGTGTTAAAAAACCAAAAGGGAGATGGAAGGAAGGTGGGAAGAAGGTTTAAGGTATCAGCCCATGAATCTTGGGAAGGGCAAGAGGCAAGGGGAGTATGGGGTATTAGGGTCTGAATATTCAAAAGGGCGAGAGGCTGGCATCATAGAGAATGAATTAGACTTGCTGAACAAGTGGGTAGGTCAAAGGGCTTAATCAGGGAATATGAAGTGGTCATGGCAAACCACGGAGTAGTCTGAGGGTAGTAAGCTCTGGTGTCAGTACATTATACATGACAGCTTGGAAATGCATTTGAAGATGAGCCCATTCTTCATATATTCCAGAAACTAATTCATTACAGCAGGAAAAGCAATTAGGAATATGAAAACAATGTCCTCCTTGATAAGATTTCACCATGAATTTTTCAAACAAGGGTTTTTTCCTTTAAAAACAGCTAAGTAAGTCTCACATTATTCAAGTAGACTCAAAATATGAATAGTAACTAAATTTTAAGAAAATTCTGTTACTACATTTCTTGATTACTGTTGGAACTAAAAAGATGTTGACAGGGAAACGTACCTACAAGTAGTATGTACCCATGGCTGCATTATTATCAGAAAATGTTTCTAGACCACACTACAGATTCACTTCTTAAACCACTTCCACACCTAATTATCTAACTCAAATTCTTGAACCTACATACACTTAAATATAACATTTCATTTCTTTTTTTCTTTCCTTCCCATTTTTATTTCCCAATATATAACCAATGAGTTAACTTCCACGCAGGAGACAACTACTATCCATGAGTGAAATAAACAGGCAAAATGATTCTGCAAATTTTCTGGGCATTGTCTGTCCTTAATACTATGAGAATGTAGATATGCTTCCCGAGAATACTTGCAAGAAGATTTAGCAAGCCACTTCTATAAATGTTGGAAATGGCTCCATCATATACAAGAAAATAGTACTTTGTATCTAGTCTTAAGGAAGACTTTTATCTTCAGTCTACAATACATTCAAGAGAAATCCTTTACTTTCCTTCATGATTTTAGTCTAAACAAACTATGCTTTTATTTTTATTATAAAATAACTACAATTTGTCTTAATCACAGTAAAATTCATGGTGAAATACAAGTTGATGCATGAAAATAATTACTTTGTATCTCGTCTTAAGGAAGACTTTTATTTTCAGTCTGCAATACATTCAAGAGAAACCTTTTACCTCCTTCATGATTTTAGTCTAAACAAACTATGCTTTTATTTTTATTATAAAGTAACTACAATTTGTCTTAATCACAGTAAAATTCATGGTGAAATACAAGTTGATGCATGAAAATAATTACTAGCATCATTTCACAAACTTTGCAATGTATGTTCTTAGATAACTGTTGTAATTCTAAAACATCAGCCCAAGAAATACTTCAAGTACTAATAATTTCACTGTTCCTTAAAGTTGATGCAGAAAACAAGTTATACATTGTTAATGCACTGATATTATTTAATCCATTTAAACCAATAGTCTTCAAAGCTGTTTTGACATACAACCTCAATATCAGCTTCACTTTCATTAGATTTAAACTTTGAACTTCCTCTATCAATGAATTCTGTTGTTTCTTCTGTCACAGGTAAGCTTGACTGTGCCTCATCATGCTGACGCACCTGTGCTCTTACACAGTGCAGTAAATCCTCATCAAGTAAAAAATTCATCAAATTTATCAAATTCTTTTGATACGTGAGGTTATGGTTTAATGCAAATCCTTGTGCAGTACCTACTGTTTTCTTTAAAATAACAAAACCTCTTTGAAGACAAGCAGCTACAAATTGTAAACCCCTTTCTTTATATGTAAATCTGCCATTTTTACTAGTCTGACAAGCTGAATCTTCTCTAGCCTCATCAGATGACTGTTTACCAATAAAATTATCTTCAACAATTATCTTCATCTTAGGAGGCTGTGCAACATGAACTGTCATGTTATCAGGCACCAAATCCTGAACAGGAGGAGGGCTTGTGTTATGACAAGGGGTCACTGTTTCACACGGCGAGTGTCCACTCACAAGTTCCTTAATATTAGGTAATGAGATCTTATAAATACATGCATATACATAACCCAGTTTTATCCAGAGATGATAATTCTCTGGATGAAGGGTCACAAGAGTCTGAGCTGCTATTAGGGCATCACAGAATCTTTCTGCTGCAATATTTACATCAAATAAAACAGAACAACTAACTGTTGCCTGGTCAGAGTTCTTAGAAGTTTGATGTAATTCATCTGCATAATTAATGGCTTCACATGGAGTACCTCTCTTGATATGACATCTGACTAAACTTTCCAAGCATTCTCTTCTACTAGTGGTATTGCCAGGACGTAACATATTCAAAATTTCCTCATATTTTGTCAATGCAGCATCATATTTCTTACTTAAATACAAATAATCTGCTACATATTTTGTAGCACTGAATTCATCATCTGGAGAGACAAAGTGTTCTGGATGAACTTGCATAAACCAGCAGGGTTCACACATTCGAGCTGAGTACTCCTCAATAAAACTGCCACGCTGATGCTTCACCTCAAAAAGGTCATCATCGAAGTTAGCAAACTCCATCCTGAAATCATATAATAACAATGATTGTTTAATGATTATGCATAACTCTTATGGTGAACTATCTTTTCAAGAAAAGTGGAACAGTACTTGAACCATATGGGTAATGGTAAAAGACCTACCACATGGAACTGGATGTTCCTGCCAATGCCTGCCTGATGCAGTTGAGGCTGAGAACTCTAAGTTTGAAAAATATCAATCTGCAATAAAAGGGCATCTGGTCCCATACACAGCAGGAATGCCAACAACATGAGGTATGGATTCACATTATGGAGAGGAATGTTCATCCATCCATCAAATATTTTTAAATCCATTGTCGCATAGTGGATCATAAGCATACCAGCAACTTTGGGGATTAATTTTCCAGATCTACGAGTTCCGAGACCCAACACCACAGGTTGGCTAAAAGGCAGTTTCCAAATTCTCTGAGATAAGTATAAAACAAATATAAGCAGATGAGAGCAAAAAAAAGGAAAGTAATTTGTAGTCTCTGAAAAAAGAAAAAACTTACTATATATACTTACATTTTGGTATTTTGTCATATTGCTTCTAGCTTTTATGATCTGTTTAAGCCTGTTGGGCATCAAATCTGGTAACTTGAGGTTTTCGATTTCCATACCTTCCCTCCACATCCTTTTAATTTCCTGTTGCAGTCTAAGCACTGATGGGGTTGCTGCATACTAAGAGTTTATTTTTCATCACACTGCAACATTTTTCCATTGGATTTTGATCAGGCAAGTTGCACGGCCAGTCCAACACTTCAGTATTTTCCTCTGAGCCATTACATTACTGATTTTGTTTTGTGGCAGGGTGCACTGTTTTGCATAAAAACTAACACATTTGTAATGTTCCTCATTTATGTTAAAATGATTAATTTAAGGAGAAAATACAATGCCCATCGACCCCATTCACAACTAAAGCATCCCCATACCATATTCCACCATTTTCAGTGTAATGAAGCAAGTAGCAGGTGACATCACTTAGCCATCCTTCCATGCTTTGTGAAGCACTTAAATGCCCTTTCCTCTCCACATCAAATGCCAATGTGAAACTGTCCAATCATTACCAAAACAACAGAGCATTTGATACACATCTGATATATGAGAAGAGGGTTCTTGGCAGCATGATATGATGGCAAATTTCAATCCCTCTGCAAGTTACGTTGTACCATTCTCTATGACACCCCTGCAGGGATTCTAGTATGACTATTTTACAGTTGAGTTGCATGCAAGGACAGATTTTTCAACACCTTGTGGTTCATTAGATTATCAGTTGCCTTCTAGTCTTCCTAAGTCACTCCAACACAGCTTTTCGGGGAGGATGATGTTAGAAAAAAGCCCAAGAGCTAAAGCACCAAGACATGTACTTGGTCCTGCCAGTACATCTCGAAACATGGAATGTCACTACACTTTCTTACTTCCAAACAATAACATGAACCTTTAGTTCCTGCTTGTAGAGGAAAAATATCAGAACACAAAAACAAAAATATCACAATAAGTACACAAGGGCAATGGTCACAAGTTACACCTCTCCACTCTCAGTAACACAAGGTAACAGGTGCCAACTGATGGTCAGCTGACTTTGAAGACTGAACCATGCTGCACAAATGTAATGACCTACAAAATCAACTCAAAAGTGCAGCAGTGACCTTGATCTTTGACTCTCAAAAAAAAAAAAAAGTGCTTGTTGTTTTCTTCCAAAGTTTCTTCACACCAAGTTTTACTAGAATTAGACATAGGTTTTGTGATAAGCCTCCAGACAATAAATTGTGGCCAGATAAAAAAAGGGAACAAGATTTTTTTTCATTTAGCAGGGCCCTAATCAATCCCTTTGCCTGCCCCTCCAGACTCTTGGCCAGTCAGGAGATTATTTATGGTGGCAGCACTTACAGCACAAGTGGTGGCTAAGCGTGGTGTTACCAGTAATAAATGAAAACCAGTACAAGATATCAAAACTGGTGAAAACAGCTATTAAAATGAACTAAGAAAAAATGGATCTAAACTGTCTACTTATGTCCTTTTCTCATACCATGACACCAGATACAATGGTAAAAATCAATGATAGTCCTGAAATGCTGCACTTGTCAGATGGTAATGTCCCACTACCATGTATTATAATGGCACAAAAGTATCAATTACAGTGTATTCATTGCAATATACAGTGTACTGACAAAATCGTATCAAACAATTTGTTTTCAATGTTCAGCAAACTCTTAGTCAGAATTTTCCAACTACTTGGTATACAGTTCCCTAAAGTATACAAGGCATGAAAGCAATGAAAGAATGTATCGGAAATACCATTCTTACCTTACTGAGGCAGATAAAATTGAGCTTCTGGACCTTTACGTTCTGCTCGCACAATTATAGTGACAAAGGAGATTGCATCAATTCATTCCCAGTATGAACTGGCACTGAGGAAACCAACAGGTTGTTGTAAATTCTGGAGGGTCCATCATAACCTTCATCTCCAGGTGCCACACTGAGGAGGTAAAATAAACCATCTATAATGACTAAAACCCATATATTATCAATCATTAATTTTTCATGACCTTTACCAAAAAAAGTTATTTGAGATGCTTACCAAACCTTAAATTTTAATCTGATATTAAAGTCTTAATTTTCATTATCATAACCTCACCATCATCAATCATCCATCAAATTCAAAAACAATCTGATATATACTATACCTTACCTTTTTACCCCAAGGGTCTTATCTACGGAGCTCCCGCGGTACACAGGATGTCAGCCACGTCTACTGAGCGGGACTGCAAGGCATAAAATATGGTGAGGTTGTGACTGGCTTAAGTAAAGTGCAATAAAGTGTCCAGTGTCTTCAGTGTGGAAATATCATCTTGAACATGACGGGTCTTATGATGTGAAGAAATGTTGTTTGTAATGTTTGAGAAATGGAAGATGTCTGAAGTGGTATAAAGGATATGAATCCACAATTATATGTTAAGTCTTTTTACAGTTCTAAAATAAATCATATAAAAATTTTGGTATTTACTCTTCTATGTAAGCAACATTAAATAAAGCCTAACTTTCCCTGTTACATGAAACCCTAACTACTATAACCTTATTTGATATAATTCAGTACGATACAGTATAGTGCTCCAAGTCATGGATCACAACTGTTATTACTGCATTCTCTAAACACAAAACTACCCCTATAGAACAAAAATCACTTAATATTAGATATTCGAAACAGGCAAAACTGATAAATTATATCATCGATGTATTTCCGAAATACAAAAATTAACATGACCTTTCCATCACAATAGGCTATTGGTCAAACTGCTACCGGCACGTTGTGCTACCTAATGACCCATGTCACCCCATTACTAAGGCAGGGGCAAGGGGTGTCAATATGTTGGGTACCATTACCAATGTTTGTATGACAGTTGAGACACAGGCCGCATGGTTGTTTGACTCACGTTATTTAGGCACTAGAGCAGACTGGCAAACAGATTAGGTAATCGGACAGCCAGTGACTCAAATGGTCAATAAACAATGGTAGTCTAGTGTCAACATGTGCTTTGGGGTAGATCATCCCTCTGTACCTCATTACTTAAGACGTCTGTATGTTACCTGTATGTATTCCTGTAACGCCATGACTCCTCTGGCTCCCAGAACTGTACTCTCACTTTCTTATTATGACTTGGAACAATTTACATGCACAGGGTATGTATTAATGTACCAATATATCACTTAATCAACATCACTAACAATTCCCCTGTAATACTCAACTGCCACACAACAACAATCAAGTTGCCAGCTATTGTATATATAAAAACATTTTGGGTCATTTCCTACCAAAGCATTATAAGCATTCTTTATTTCTTAATTACCTAAATAACGAATATTTAAAAAAGAGGAAATTATTATCAATTTTACTTACGTTAAGGATAAAAGAAATATTATGGTAGTCGATAACTTAATGACGGTGTCTCATGGCCTGGCCAAACCACATGGCGGGCGACTGTCATTTCTTCACTCCTCCATATTAAATCGCTCCACTTTCTTCATTGTTGTTGTCTCCATTTATCAGTTTATCATTATCCTTTCCCTGATAAGTCTTATCTGAGCTACGGACATCTGAGGTGGTAGTAAAGACCACAATTTTAATCCACAGAGAAAGATTCGGACAATCTCAACCCTACCGCTTTACCCACGAGGTCTGAAAGGCAATGGCACTCAAAGGCAATGGCACTCAAGACTTTACTAATGAGGGTACTCAGACTTCATTAGTGTAGATGGCACTTGGGCTTCACACCAGTGATAGCCCTCAGCCTCTACCAATGATGGCACTCAGGCTTCACCAATAATGACACTCAGACTTCACTAATGTCTAATGGCACTCAGCACCTTAAAAGAATGGTTACACAGGCTTTACTTGCGTAGGTGGCACTCAGCCTACACCACTCACGGCACTAAGGCTCCATCATTCGTATTAGTTTTCAACCAGCGTTGATGGCACCCGGGTTTCACCATGAAAGCACTTAGGCTTCACTAGTGTTTATGGCAATTAGGTTCCACTAGTGTAGATGGCACTCAGGTTCCATGAATGCAGATGGCACTCAGGCACTTAAGTAGACATAAGGAAATATTTGACAATCTACATGTAAGAATATTCTTATTTGGTCACTCCACTTGAAGAATACAAGCACCTAACTGAGAATTTCCACAGGATGGCAACAAACATGGTGCCTAAAAAACGAAAAAAGCTCAGTCACATGGTAACAATAGACACCATTAATTTGATCATAACGGTAAACAAAAAGTCTGAAAGTAAACTTGATATGGTTGATGTTTTAACCAAACATGCACTAGATAAAGCAACTGAACACAATATTGGGTTGTTAGTTAAGTCTAAGATCAATAAATAGGAAAAAGCTAACATCTGAAGCAAGTAGATAAGTGCCAATGGAAAGCAGAAGGTCCATTTTCCATCACAATGATATGTCAAATAGAAGATGTTTATGGAGCAGGAAGATTAAAGTCCTCCATGTTTGATTAAAGCAAGGCTATATGAACTATTAGTGCCTTAGCTTATTTGGAGATGTTAAACATATGAATTATGAAGCATAATGTCAGTGACATGGATATACATTTTGTGAAAAATAAAACCTTTTAGGGATATGTCCAAATAAACTCAGCAAAAAAATGGCACAACACTATTGTTTATGGTAAGATACCTGAAATTCTTAGATGGTATCCACTCTCTGCACCCGAGATGAATTTCCTGGATGGAAAGACTAAGTTTATGGACTAAACCAACTTTGTAGCAAATCATCATAATCATCTGCCCTCTGAGGTTTGACAAAGGCCCTTTGTGGCTTCTGTATTCCTTTTGCACTACCATTCACAGGATGAGTATAAGACGCACAATAAACCAGCCCATGACAGACATAATCTATTTCTAAATCAGTTTGATGTTGACAGTGAACAAGTCTTTACGAAACCAAAGACAGCACAACCAGAAACTACGTAAAAACATGCTAGACAAGATGTAAAAAGTAATAATTTAGCAATAGGGTATAGAATGAATGGCATAAATAAACTCATAATATTATGAATGCTCGTGTGCTAAAGTTTAAAAATTTTTAAGAGAGCACATCAAGTTCAATGTTTGGGACCTCATGCATGGAGAATTCCTTCCATGTCCTAATCTACTTATACAACCCTATGAAACTTTTATGGGTTTCCTTTAGTTTCTAGTCCATCTGCCAATCAGGAGTAGGGAAAAAATAGATTCCTTTGGAGCAAAAAGTTCCTTAATAAAACTGTACTCCCTTTTATCCATTGACAATGGTACAACCTCATCAAAGGTGACTTCTTAAACAAGGTGTACAAACAGATAATTACACTTGTATCTATGACATTTTCTTATATGGTTTACCATCCTAAATAAAAGTGTATTCTTAATTCATACCTTTCCAAGTCTACTGCAACGTACAAATCCATAATTTTTGCAGAAAATAAAATAAACATTTGTAGTGTTGGAGTCCTCATCCTAATCAAGTCTGCTGGCAATAGTAGTTATCATCTATTTACTAAGGAAACCCTTCACTCTCCTATCTGGTAGTTTTCCAATAAAGATGAATTTCTTTACAATCCCATACATGAAAATCCTTGTTACTAACTGCAAGATGCCTGGATGGTTCCAAATTGCATTTGAAAGATTGTGGGTTCCTAAAAATCATGCTGTTTTAGTAAGTCCTCACTCTGTAATGGATTATTGAAATTTGTACATAAAATCTCCAATATTGTATGAACGTTTTACACTTTTATAAAAGAGGGAAGGAGCTTTGTATATTTTTAGAGGGGAATCCCTAATACTTACCAATTTTACCAATTAATGTTGCTATATTACCATAATCTGTACTCTGGGTGTAACCATTCCAATTTCTTAAAATAAAAAAACTGAAGCATAATGAAGACCACATCTTTCCTTCAAAGAATCCCTATTGTTTCAGGATACATTTCACACATTAATGATACCTGATTATGTTGCATATTGGCTGAGTTCAGTGTGGCAGATGTACATCAAGTACTACAAAACTTTCCCTTTATCTCAGTATCGGTTCTTTATTGAAGTTGATTATCTAGAACTATTAATGTTTTATTTCTCTTAATATAATTCAGAGTACAAAATCCATTTTGTTAAATCAAGATTTTGCATGTCTATAATAATATCTGGATCATTACAACATAATGACCACATCATAAAACATTATTCAATACCATTCAAAATAGATCACAGAGACTGTCTATCCAATACATCACAGACATAACATTTTCTGTACATTTATTCATATTCTATACAAATGAACTTTATGCGATAGTGCACTTATCATCAATGGGTAAATCATGCATAATAATGCAACATTATTCAATATCATTCAAAACAAATCACAGAGACTGTCTATCGAATATGTCACAGACATGACATTTTCTGTACAGTTATTCATATTCTATACAAATGAACTTTACGCGATAGTGCACTTATCACCAATGGGTAAATCATGCATAGTAATACAAGCATGTAAACCTGTATAAATGTCCTAAATGTACATTTACATAGATGGTTACAAGTATGAACACTTATGTGTGTGTGTTGCGCACGTGTAAAATTTAAATGAAATGCACATGCATAAAACATTCTATGGATAAGTATGAATACTGAAGTTTATGTTTGTGCACCTGTCAAATTTGACTGATATGCATGTATGTGCATAAAAATACTGTGAATAAGGATGAATACTTAAACTTATGTCTGTGCACCTGTAAAATTTGATTGATATGCATCAATGTGCAAACATTGTGTGTTATGACCAAATGTGTGCACACAAAATGAGTGCATGTGTATATGAATAATATAAATAAAATATAAAAAAACTAAAAAACGTTTCTGATGAATCACAAATCTACGAGTCTCTTTGATACCTTACCAAATCACAGCTAAGAAGCACAAATGGTCAACAGCTGAGAATTTACAATGACTCTACACTGAAGTACCTCTGTCTGAATGTAAGGGAAAGGCATTCATAATATGGACAGATGTGTGTGTTGAAAATAGTAATTCTGACCCCTGGGAAAAAGAAACCCATCATGGCAGGGAAGAGAATACTGTTTTGTGAGCTACAGGAATGTATTCACAACACTTGACTTGATCATAATGAATAGAATTAGGTCCAAAACCTCTGATCCTGCAGTGCTCACAATTCTGGCAGATCACAACATTCAACAAGTCCAGTCAGATCACAGGAATGCTTATTTAATAACTTTTACATAAAAACTTAGCATATGTTAAGAAAAAAGACGGCAATGCCTGTAGCAATAAGTAACTGCAAATGGAGGCAAAACTTACAAATATATCTCAGTGATCACTGTTACAGAATAAACAATTTACATAACAGTGATATGAGACTATGGTGAAATAATATCTAATTTTCCCAATCTCTTATAACCTGAAATATTTTGTCACTCCAAGAAAACTGAAGTCAGCAGTCCAAAAATCTGTAAACACCAATATATCAAAATAATCCTGATGAAGAGTAAAATGCAGGGTAATACAGGGAATAATGTTGAATAAGTAATGTAGTGGACTGAGTGGAATGTTCTAAGAGAGAAATCAATGAAGAAAGGATGATGAAGCAAGAGACAAACATGTTTGCAACTATGATATAGTGGTAAACATTCAGTGGTCCAAAAAAGCTATAAAATATTCTCATTTCAAGAATTACCAGAGAAGCTGATGAAACAAATAAGCACCTTTCTAAGGATACATATGAATATGTATGAAATATGTAATGAAACATATAATAGTTTCTAAGATGAAACTTTTACAAAAAAAAAGGTATCTTCATTAGATAAAGTAGCACCAATCAATAGAATAGTGTCTAAGATGAAAGTTTTACAAAAAAAAAAGGTATCTCCATTAGATAAAGTAACACCAATTAATAGAATAGTGTCTAAGATGAAACTTTTACAAAAAAAGGTACCTTCATTTGATAAAGTAACATCAATTAATAGAATTCAAAAGCAAACCTTTGCCATCAATTGTTTGAGCATATGTTCTTATGACCTTGTAAAGTTACTGTACAAACATATGTCCTTAAGAAACTCATTAAGCATGTCACTTAAAACTAATCCTCCAACTCCCTATTACCAAATGATACAAAATGCACAATGAAAAAAGGAAAAATGTTTTAAATCCATCCACTAACATACACCATAATATGAATGACAATGTCTCTATCAAAATGCAAAAGCAATTCCATAGGGCTTAGATCTGAAATACACTCCTTGTTTTGATCCTTCTGTTATCATCTCATGAAATACAGTACAGCGTATCTGATATGTAAAACTTAATTCAGGGTGAGCCAAACTGTAAAACCTAACTTATACCTAAAAGATGATTCAAAATTAGCAACACTGGTAAAATCTTGTTAAAGAATAAGGAATGTGAAAGGAATTGTTCTAAACTACATAAATTTATGGTTAATGTGGATGAAGAATGTAACAAATCAAAGATCACGTCCAATGAATGAATATAATAAATGTTACTGAATAAGTCAGTAATCATAAAAGGAGAGTATTACATATTTTGGTAGGTAGTAGTTGGTAGGTACCTACTGTCCAGAGAGGTATATTACCAGTACTACCTGGATATCAGGAAGGTTAGTGATGGCTGTATAATTAGTGAGCTAGCAGTTCAGTGGTTGTCAATCTGCACTCCTCTGACCCAAGTAGCTGTCTTTTCTTTCTGACTTAGCCATGATTAGACTGCCTGCATTATGTCCACAAACATACAATCTCTCCTTCACACACAAAACAACACTTTACTCACACAAATCACTCTTCATAACTAGATTTTTCTGTAGAGTACTATGCACTAGCCCTGCATTTTGGCAAAATGGCAGGAACAATAGAAAAAGTAGTAGGTATGAGCATTAGGCAGTAGTAGCAGGTAGTAACATCTGATAGAAGTAGTAGGTAGGAACATTAGGTAGGAGCAATAGGTACAAGTAGTAGGCTGGAATATTAGGCAGGAACATTAAGTAGCCAGATTAGGTAGAAGTAGTTAATAGGAACATTTGGAAGGAACCTCTGAAAGCACTGCACTAGAGTTGCCTTCAACCAATGGCCTGCTAAGGGTGAGGCACTAAAGGCTAAGAAATGGCATTGGAGTTCACCAGTAATGGACATTCTTTTGCCATGGACATTCCCTTTAGGGAGTTCCCAGAGGGAACAGGCTTCAGAGGTACAGGAGATAGACACATGAAATTTTTACTCTTAAGACATCGGAGTTTGTTAGTTTATCAAGATGAAGGATGAAGAGTTTATATTTGGAACAGAGATGAATATATAAAAAAGAATTATTAATGATTCATGTGGTTGCCCTTCCAGGAGGATGAAATCCCAGCCAGAAAGGAGTAATGAAACAAGAAAAGTGTTACAGATAACAAGCAAAATCCCTAATGCAACCTTACCTGAGACAAGGAATAACCTCTTGATAAATAATATAATACTGAGGTACAGTACACTCACCATCTGACAGATTCAGTCCATGAAAAGGGTTTATTTTCAAAATGCAAGTTAAATACTTCATTATAAATGACAAACATTCATACTCCAAGAATTTACATAAATAATACTTCAGATACTTTTAAAAATATCAACATAATTATTTTTCTCTAGTTATCATTAACCTACATAAGAAATACAGCAATATTATCACAGGAAATAATTCTATCATCTAATAGGCATTAATTTTTCTTTTAATTCCCATCCTGTTTGCTGTATCCCATTGTCACCCAGATCTATCCTTCTCCATTTTGACTTCTTGTCCTGGTACTTGGCATATGTGTACATCACCCCTCCAGCTGTATTGAGAATAATTCCTGAAAGCAGAAATGATTAAGTCAATGAATGGATCATTAACAAGAAAACATGAATGATCTAGGTACAGTGGTCCCTTGCTTTCCACTCTATTAACAAATGCAGCTCTATGTATACATACCTAAAATAATCTATACCATCTTACCAACTTCACCACTAAGTTTTGAGTATTCACAGTATTTTCCCACTAATTAGGTGAGTGTCACAGTGGTTCTGGGCTACTTCTAGCCCAGTCTGACAAAATCCACTGTGGCAGTGGCATGAAGATGCATATGGTGATGTGCGAGAGAGCTACTGTAACCGTGACATCCAAGCTTTGTTGCCCTACTCTACCTGCATCATTCTTTCTTAATGTGACTCTCACCACATATGGAACTCTGAAAAAAATCTCAACTTTGTACAACAAAATTTTCATAACTTTAACTGGTTTGCTGCTTTCTGCCTTTTGATATGGCCTCTAAGTGTAAAGCTTATGATGATTTTGAAGTATAACTTGTTTATTTTTAAGCTTGAGGTGTTCATTATAAGACATAAAGTATGTCTCAAGGGTCATCCCACTTTAACCTGTTTTGCCAACCATGGGGTCTTCCAGAAACATAACTCCCATTGCTGACAAGGGACTTTTGTACTTTACTGTACCTGACAGAGATAATACAGTCACTACCAGTGACAATTGGCTGTTACAAGAACAAATCACTGAAATATTTAGCTAATAACTGATGATGATGTTTGATCAGTTGACATGCAATTTATTTAAATTAACTTGATCTTACATTTACACAATACTTCTTCAGAAACATTCATCAAACAAACACTTCTCAAGCCTCGGGCTAGGAGACCCCTGACAAAAAAAAATTCTAATGATGCTACTGCTGCCACAGTTTACTGCAACTACACCTTAATGTTCTTGCTGCTTGTTTCTGTTGGTGAATGCTGCTCATATTACTTGTTGCTGTTTCTTTCCCCTGGCAGATTATCATATTTCTTTTCATACTTGTTCATTATTTCCTACCTTAACAAGGAACAGACAACAGAGACTGTAAGGAAAAGCCTTGATTTGCTCCTTCTGTTCCTACCCTTGAAAAGTAATAACATACGAGGGGAGAATTTCCAACTCCCATTCTCGGTGCTCTTCATCACCTACTACAATGCAATGAATATATATGGGTAATATTCTTTCTTCCCTATCCTCAACGATTATCACTTCAGGTCCTCTTTTTGTTACAGCAATTTGCTGCTGCTGTTTCTACTGCTTTCTGCTGTTGTACCTTTTGATACCGCTTGTTTGCAATGCTTCCAATTTCCATAGCTGCTTCCAACTTTTTTGTTTCTTCTGTATGCTGACAGCTACTGTTTTTCTTGCTACTGTTTGCTTTTAATTCTAATTTATTCTACGCTGTTACAACTACTGATAATACTGCTAGGAAAAACTACTATTTTTCCAGTCAAATGCAGCTAGTTCAACTGGTAATTCATTTGATAGAAATTAATGAAATATAAATGACCAAGTAGCGATGGTTTTACAATGTGAGTTATAACACTGAACTTATAAATGTGATTTTCTGTACTTCTTAGGGGCTTGCTAAATAGAGAATGCCCCACACAAGAGAATTGAAGTCAAAAACTATGGAAAAACAAAAGTTACTTATACCAGATTATATGATTAATCATCTAGAAAAATAAATGCACAGCCCCTAATTCATATCATAATCAAAATTCATATCCTGGTAAATTCATTATATCAAGTATGATTAATTTTCAGAGATGGAATGTTTTTTACATAACTGCCAAAAAAAAAACTAACTTTATACATCATTACAGCAGATCCTGAATGACTTTGTATCAGTGCCAAAAGCTCTATTTTCTCATCATTTCTTCAATCTTATCAGCATATTGATTTATGTGATGCCTGTCAGGGTACAGACAGCCAAGGCAACAAGAAACTTGCTGGCACTGCTGGAAAAGAACAATCACCTTAAATGGTATAAATCTTATCAATCTTACATGGAAAAGTATAAGATGTACAGATGTATGCATATGAGAGTTGCAGCCATGTGTGTATGTAAGGTAATCTAAACTCCTGATGACAGCTCTGGGATACAATCAATCACATATTCAGATTAATTTGACAAGAGTGCACAGGAGAGCTGTCACCACAGCTGGGAAAAGTGTGAGGTACTTTTTCAGGAATAGAATCTACTTGACTGAGAGTACATTTTGAAACATACCTGTAATATTAACTGGTTCAAAAATTACTCCACCAAAGGTAAAGAATCCAATAAAGGTTTGCAACACACTCTTGGACACCCCAACGATGGAAGTTGTGAGGGCAGAGTTAAGCATTGTGCAGAAAAACATTGAGAAGTTTAGCAGCAGACCCAGGACAAGCAGCACAATGAAGATAACATTGAAACCAGCATCTGCAATGTTGGGATACTCTTACTAGCATGCAACACTTGAGATCTTGATCCTAATTTAACAATGTCAAATACAACCTATCCATATAAAAGATAATCATTCATAACATATTCCTAAACAACAGTTATAAATTTAGAAACATTAAGGCATACTACCATCATTCTGTCTCACCATCTCAACACCTACTCAATCTCAACTTTCTCAAAAAGCCATTCTATTCATAACTATTCACTCTGGACACCCTTAGCTGGACTTGACATCATCTACTCTATCAACAGCCCCTGATATTCTTGGATCTGTTTCAAATCCTAATCCCTACTCCACCTAAATGTTCCATTATCAGAAATATCTGTTTTTGTTACTTCTACAATTTTTACTCATCATTATTACTGTACTACATTTCTGCAATTTAGTTACCCTTGCTACATGTGATTAAACAAATTTTGCTATGACTATTTCTCTGGAAACTCATGCAACTTTCTGATCTTTCACTAATTTCTGCTCTACTATCCTATCTCAACTGACTAGGAATGTTGGATAATATCACATGCCTCCAGCAGAGGACCTCATCACAGTCCATTAGGTCTTCTGTTATCTGACTTTCCCATGTAAGCCTACATATCATCCCCTCATCAGCATTGAATCTGTTCATATTTCAACACCCATCTGTCAAAAATACAACAATTTCCTTCCATTTCCGTTAATCTTATACTTTCTTGCATAATCTTCAAAGTTCTTTCAATGTTTTCTGGGATTCTCTAATATTTTCTAATTTTCCAAATTTGGTAGTGTGGTAGCTAGTGCTTCTGAT
>JAUUDZ010057142.1:10000-32641 GCA_032361705.1 Panulirus versicolor | reverse complement strand
GAGAGAGAGAGAGAGAGAGAGAGAGAGAGAGAAAGAGAGAGAGAGAGAGGTCCTACTGCGACAATATTCTGCCAACAGGCAGGGCTGGAGCGCAGCACTTGAAAGGGGAATACTTGTGACATATTCCGGTACACATCTGGCCAACCCCCTACCTTGTACCACCTCAGTCAGGTGGGTGTGTGTACCAGCTGGAACATAGTCCCCCCTGCGGGTGTGTTCACACTTCCAGCAGATCCTTCACCCAGCTCCCGTCACCCACCTCAATCACCCACCTCCCGTTTCCAAGCTCCCATCACCTACCTCCTATCATCCAGCTCCCATCTCCTACCTCCTATCATCCAGCTCTCATTACCCACCTCCCATCACCTACCTCCCATCACCCACCTCCCATTCCCTGCTCCCATCACCCACCTCCCATCACCCACCTCCCATCACCTACCTCCCATCACTCACCTCCCATTTCCCAGCTCCCATCACTTACCTCCCATCACCCACCTCCCATCACCCACCTCCCATCACATACCTCCCATTTCCCAGCTCCCATCACCCACCTCCCATCACCTACCTCCCATCACCTACCTCCCAGCTCCCATCACCCACCTGCCATCACCTACCTCCCATCACCCACCTCCCATAACCCACCTCCCACCTCGCAGACGAATAAAAGAATCTCAACGACGCATTTGAAATATTTACCCAACTAAAAGCCCTTTTGTCTCTCGACGTCTTTTGGTAACTGATGTTTGAGTGGCTCTGACAAATCCTATGGATTTGTCAGACCTGGAGCGGAAAAAGGATTGGATCCCCTTCCACGCGTCGAGGTCCCGGCTCCAGGTGCAACAACTGGCTCATCGCTGCTCGTCTTATTGTGGCTGATAATGACATGAAAACGTGGGGAAGAAAACAGAATTTCCTGTGTGGCGGGGTGGCGACGGGAATGGATGAAGGCAGCAAGTATGAATATGTACATATGTATATATGTATATGTCTGTGTATGTATATGTATGTATACGTTGAACTGCATAGGTATATATATGTGTGTGTGTGGGCGTTCATGTATATTCATGTGTATGTAGGTGGGTTGAGCCATTCTTTCGCCTGTTTCCTTGTGCTACCTCACTAACGCGGGAGACAGCGACAAAGTATAATAAAATAAAATAAAAATAATCATGTCAGTCACCACCATCACTATGCCTGTGATAGAAATAAGTGTAAAAAGTTCAGAAAAAACATAAAGAATCCCATGTCACCTCCTTATCTCAGAGTGAGGAAGGATCACCAAAACCATACTATCAAACCCCTTCCTCCTAATCAGATGGCTTAATGCAATGCTTCTACATATACTCATGTTGTTCACCACCAACATTGTGCCTGTATGAATATAAAAGTACACAATGTGATACCAAGTTTATGAAAAACATAAAACAAGACTTCCTTCGCTCTTATTTTGAGGTGCCAGATGTAACAGCAACATCTTTTGCTTACTCAGCACACCACCAGGCCAGCACAAATGTAGTTGTATCATCACCACCATTATCATGGTTAATCTCATTATCATCATTATCATTTTATGATTATTATTCAATTTTCTATGCCAAGTCATGAATCTTGTCCTTTTTCTGACATATCTTACAGATGTACCTGCCATTTAAGAGTTATTTCTGCACACAATGAAGCATCAACCTGTTTACCTTACCTAGTAGGTAAAAATACAGCCAGGGCAGGTGATATGCTCCATGCTAGATATGTGTTGCCGCTCCAAGCCTTAGGACTGTTGAAGCCACCTGAAAGCCATTTAACAAGGGCTTCCTCCTGAGGAGTTGTCACTTCCCCACCTTGTCCTGCTGGCCGAGGCGGCTGTAGCCAAACCTTTAAAGTCTGTATCTCAACAGCCTGAAATATGAACCATCTAATATACCATATCTAGTATCATCACAGGAAAACTTCAATTCATACTAAAGTAACCCAATATAATCACTTTTTAACACAGAAATCTTATCTTCAAAGAAACATGGAATGAATATATATACAGCAAATTCTCTTAAAGCCTAAACAAATGTCTAATTATGCAATTTCCCTTTGCATAGCACTGATATTCCAAAATTTACTAAATCTTTGGTTCAGGATGGCACTGGCCAATGCAATGAATACCATATTGATAAGCACTCTTCAGCATGAAGTATCACCTTCAAACTAAGGACAAAAGGTCTGTAGTTTTATTTACATTAACATTAAAATCTACAAAAACATGTACATCTTTTCCCTTGCTTTACATGGGTTCACTTTGCATACATTAATTCTTGCATAGTTCATCTTTAATATTTAAAGTCCTATCTGCATGGGGATGGTTTACATATACAGATGATCCTGCTAGTATCATTAGATATGCTCTAAGCAGACCTATGATGTATGTAGCTCATGGGAATATAAGTTTGGTGAATTGGTTTGCAAATGTAGAGGGGTTATCCTTGGTAAAAAAAAATATTCTATAAAGGTAGCCCATAAGCAGCAGTTTCAATTTCCCATGCTAGCAAGGTAGCAACTTGCTAGTTGATGAAGAAATGACCTCATTCACTCTTGTGAACTCTCTAGATGTCATGCATAAAGTAACAAAACCAAAGCACCTCTCTCCAAAGAGCCTCTCAGACCATACCACTGACTTTCACTGACAGTTTCATATGCCCTAGTTCAGTCCACTGACAGCACATTGTTCCCTGCATACCACATTACACCAACAGCTCTTCATACCATGCAAGCCCTACACCCCCATGCATTTTCAGACTATGACCCCTTAAAACCTTTTTTTACTCAATTCTTCCATCTCCAATTTGGTCTCCCTCTTCACCTTGTCCCCTCCATTTCTGATGCATAATACCTTCTTTGTCATCCTCTCCATAAGGATTGGAGCCTGAACATGCAGGAGGAAGCAAGGTATCCAAGTGGTAGAGCAAACACGAACAATGTGATTTACAAGAGATGACTTGCTGTCAATGGGTTAAACCAGGACATGTGAACTGGCTTGGGGAAACCACAGAAAGGTCCATGGGACCTGACTGTGGATAGGGGGCTCTGGCTTTGGTTTACTATACATGACATACAGAAAGTGGATGCAAGTCAATGAGGCCATTTCTTTGTCTGCTCCTGGTGCTTCCTCACTGAATTTTTTCTTACTTGATCACCGTTTTCTGCATTAGCAAGGCAGTGCCAGGAACAGACAAAGATCAGCTGTGTCCCTCTCACATACATTCTCTAGGTGTCACATGAAATGCACTGGAACCACAGCTCCATATCCACAACCAGGACCCACAGACCTGGCAGCCTAACAGAATGCCTGTGAACACAAGACCCAGACAAACAGCTTAGGATAGGATCTATCCTCTAAACACAGTTTAATTTGGGAAGTGACTTTTCAGGAAAATAATAATCTTTTTGCAAATTTAAACTTCTGGAAATGTAGAAACGACCTCCCTCCATATCCTTTCCATTTCTATTACTTTTGTTAAGTTTCTGTATTCAAAAGTGAGCTTGTCACCATACAGACATTTTTCACTGGCCAACACATAAAAATTTTGTAAAATCATCTTGACATCACTTACTAACAAAGACAATATGAGTGCTCTCTTCTTGAGATAATCTTTCACATAAACATCAGGGTTTATGAGTCTCTTGCTGCGTGTGGACCTCTTAGAAAGAGTGGATGTGTTGGATGAAAGTGGAACAGTGTTGATCCAACCATTTGTCATGACAAATTCCCCTGAAGTAGATCGGAGATCCGAAGCCACAGAAGGTGAGAGTGAAGCACCTCCACCATACTGGTAAGATGTGAAGTCTGTAGGAGGCATAATGCAATAGGATTTCATCATGACTAATATTCTTCATATATGACTTTCTCAATATGCAAAATTCTTCATCATAAGGAAATTGGCTGCTTCACACTGAGTTGACCTAAAATCTTAGAACATAACAAGTATTACAATTTCTTAACAAACCCAAAAGAGGATGGTAAAACACAAGTAAAATCATGCATTACAATCTAAGTAACATGAGTGCATGTGTATATATTTGTAAATGTAAGCATTTATTTAGACATCACATGGGGCCCTATCTTGTAACCCCATAACTCCTCATTTGGGTTTCCTTCCTAACCCTGCGATTCTAAGTTCTAAAGTTGTTTAAAAATTCAATCAACCTTATGATTTCAGAGATATTCATATAACAATGAAAAAAATAAATTCAGAGGTATATTTCACCTACTATGTTCACTTTAATAATGTGCAGAAGTCTTGTAAATGTTATAGTACAATCTATTTCAAATAGTTACCACAGTGCATGTTTTATTGCTTACTTTACTTACTTTCTAGTTATTATCAATGCGATTTACTGACAAGCTATTTACAAGATCAAAATTACAAAAGCCTGTAAAATTATCAGCCGTATGAGTCGCACAGTTCTGTCATAGCAGGTAAGTATTGGCAAAAATACCTGCACTTTTGCTAAAAACACCCTCTCCTGCCTCATCTAAGTGAACTTATAGTGCTTAAAGAGTGAGTTTCCATAAAATCATTCCCCACAAAATATGAAGATAGATAATCATTGTAAAATAATTCGAAGTCATCTTCAGCCTGGTTCTTTAAATCTATCGAAGAGCCACATAATTTCCTTCCTAGAAATCTCATGAAAATGTGCTGTAACTGGTATGGCTGTGAGGAGAATTTATCATGCAATGCCATTCAACAACTAACCAGGATCTGCAGGTTGAAAACCACCTTCAGCTGTCCCCAAGTTTATCTCAAGAGAGTATTTGGCAAAACACTGCACACTGCTTTGAGATAAGAGGCTTGGAGTTGAAAGGTTCTTAGAAATATCCAGGCATTAAATTTTTCCAGTTAACTCTCAGAAAGGTAGAGATTTCCAAGAATCTCCGTTCAAAACCCCCCAATAATGAATTAATAATAAACACCATAGAAAAAAAAAGTCTGGGGAAAAAAAGAAATACACTTTGAAGGAAAAGTGATGGCAGATAACCTGGTGTAGAGAGACACAGGTGGTAGAACCATGCACCAATCATATATAACCCTAATACTACTGAACACACCATATGAAAAAATTGCTCATTCAATTGTTTAACCAGCCAACTGCATTCTCCTCAAATTAAGTATAAACACTCTTAAAACAGAAAACCTTTGAGAGTCTATTAAGTAAGTAGAAATAAGCAAGAATAAAGACATGATGTGAGCACTACATGCAGTGACTGATCTTCAAGCCACAACACTATGTGAACAAGCTGAAGTGCCTAATCCTCCTTCAGGGATCATATAAAAGTACAAAATAAAAGGGATAATGATCTTATAAAATCCAGCTGTGTAACAAGTGGCTGGCAGCGTGCCTAGGTACTAAAGTAACCAAGAACTGTTTAAGCTTCAAGCTGCTCTTAGGAGGTGGGTCTGGCGAAAGCCTGGTGGCAGTTGCTAATTCACCAAGGACAGATCCATCCACATGAGCACACTGTTGCATATACCACTAGGATCATTCACAATGGATGACTTTAGGCTGCTTTCTCCTCACTTAATATGAAACTAAACAAACCCTAGCTGGCTTATCACCAAGAGATGTCTCTCTCTGTCTGTGGGGCAAACCAAAAGGAAGACAAAAAACAAGACACTCCTAGATAGTGGGTGGGTGTATGTGTGTGTGTGTGTGTGTGTGTGTGTGTGTGTGTGTGTGTGTGTGTGTGTGTGTGCTTATGTGCAAGTACATTGAGTCCAGACATAGTTAATTCATAAAAAAATAATTCCATGTGGTACATGACATCATCTTTCTTCTTGGGCAGAATCAAAACTTACCTCCAATTACACTTGTTTTCAAGTATTTTTTGTCAGCATGAAGAGAATTCCAGAAACTAAGAAGTGCATTAATATCATCCTGCAGGTGAGCTGGCCGTTGGGTGGGGCAACCACGAGCTGCACAAAAATAGTCCAGGCAAGCGCTGTAAATCCTTTCCCGCAACACATTCTTGCTCAATGACTTTGGAATAGCATCCCCTGGAAGATCAATTTCATTATGATATCTGTTTAATCCAATTTTCTAAACAAAGCAAACAAAATGTCATTACTGCAGAGAAGCTAATTTTTGAGTTTTAACAAAATTACACATGACAGACAGTTTTATCAGGTATTGGCACCCTCACTCAAAGTCCAGCCAAATGAAACAATCATCATGTCACTACATCCTAGATAGGATCAAAATGTGCTTGCAGCATGAATAATTATCAAATGCCAGAAAAAAGTTGAGTGGATGGGTGGTAGGTGCATGTGTCATTCAAGATGTCATAGAGTAGATAGTAGTATTCCTCCATACAAGTGATTTTCTACAGCTGGAGCCTAAACACAAAACTGTAATGGCTTCAGTAATATCAGATGGAATTAACTAATAATTTCAAGTGTTTTCACTGTAGAAGATGCTTTAACCCCATCACAAGCATTAAGAAGGAGGAAATTTCATAAAACACCGACATATTCAAAAAACACTAACAAAGTACTAAAAGGTCTTGACACAAAAAAGGTTCATGATCCTCATGAAATTCACAACAGGTGCTGAAGATGCATGCAGATACACTAAATAAACCTCTAGAAATACTGTTCAAGATGTCATGGGAATGGAAAAGGATAAACATCATACCTATCTCTATGAAAGGTTCATTGAGTGAGATCTGTAAGATCCTGAAAAAGATGATCAGAAAGCAAATGGATGATCTTCTACATAGGAGAAATTACAAAAATGAGAGAGAAGAGTATCAAGGAAAAGGGGTCATGTGTGACACACCTCCTAGATTTCTAAGAGAGAGTGAGCTCTGTCTCAGAAAAAAGGAAAGACAGGGTAGATTGTTTGTACTTGGACTGTCACAAAGCACTTGACACTACTGCATGGGAGGCTGATGAAGATGGATCACCAGAAAAGTATAAAATGGAAACTCATTCAATGGAAAAAAGATCATCAAAGCAGGTGGGAACAAAGAATGCATGTCTGAGAAGCCTTCCCATGATGTGCTGAGGTCATCAATAGTGCTGCAGGAATTTGCTCTGGGACTATTACTCATTACGATATTTGTAAACGACTTGCCTGAAAAGGACTCCTATCTGAATTTGTCTGCAGAGGAAGTACAGGTCATGAGGGAAATGAAAAGCAAGGAAAATTTAATCACCATACAAGGGGACCCTGACAAAGTCCAAAGTTGGTCTGATACATGGTTGAAGTTCACCTTACGTAAATGTAAATTACAGAGGGTGGGTTGGAATGACAGAAGGCCTCAGTATGATTATCATCAAGCAGGCAAGAGCTGCAGGAATCTGCAGGTGAGAAAGACTTAGGGTGTACTGATGTCCCTAACCAGTTGGAAGAGTCCCAACCTAGGATAACAGTTATGGAGACAACTGTCTGCAAGCAGGTACTGGAATATCATTCATGTTCATGGATAACGAAATATTCTGCAAACTGTTCCTATCATATAAAAGACCAAAATTAGGTTATACTATATAAGTTTGGTCACTGCACCTCATGAAGCACAAAGAGCTAATGGAGAAGGTCCAGAGAAGAGCAACAAAGATGGTATCAGAATTAGAGAATAGCAACAAAGATGGTATCAGAATTAGAGGAGAGCAACAAAGATGGTATCAGAATTAAGAGATTGAGTTACAGGGAAAGGCTTGAGGTTCAAATTTGCCCACATGGGAAGAAAGAAGCAAGAGGGGTTTCCTGATCACAATCTAAAAGTTTTCAAAATAGACTGAAGATGAAGACAGCAAAAATTTCTTTGAGAGATGTAAGATCAAACCAACCAGAGGACTTGACCCATTATTAAGCAAGAAACCTGTTAAAAATGTAAGAAAAAGCTTTTATTGTATAAAAGTGGTATTTGAAAGGCATAAAATGACTGAAGACATGATTAAAGTAGATGGCATACAGAAATCTAAAAAGTTTTATGATAGAGAATGTTTAAGAGATAGGGGCCCTACAAGTGGAAAACTTCATCCCCCTACAGTACATACAGAGTGGAGTGGAGGTGGTACGAGGAGATGAAGGAGTTGATGGTACATGGAAATGGTGGTGATAAGGTGATAAGTGAAGGTGGTGACAGAAGGTGGAAAAAAGATGGTAATGTTTGTGGTGTTGTAATTCAATGCTACAAGAATAATTCATTTACTATACAAGACACCAGCTGATCTTAAACAATATACGTACAAAGAATAAAAAATTGATCATACATGGGATATTATGCAAATGGAGTAGGAATGGGAATGATGTATAATAATTTTTCAAATAACAGGAAAATCCAAGATCACTTACCCTGAATCAGAGTGAGTGCACATGAAAGGAGGCGGAAGCGGGTGCCAATAGCTCCAATGTGTCGATTAATCTTTGAGTCAGGGTTGCCCACAGTCATATGAAGTGTACGATGAAACATGCAGGCAAACATAGCCACCTGAGCATCACTGTCGTATTTAGCAATCTCAATACGTTCACTGATGAACTGCGTAAAACAAAATATGTAACACTCATGAATCTATTGCCGATGCAACATATATCAATGTACAATTCTAGGAAAAAATTGCCAATAACAGAGTAGTTATTTTGAAAAGAAGCCATTATCAGCATAGAATATGCCAGCATCATTCTCATGATGGAAGGGACTGTTATGGAAGGAAGGTAAGAGAAAAAACCTAGATGTGGCAGGATGATAACACTTAACACAAATACATTGACAGGGTGATGAATAGCATGATAATATGGCATGAATGGCAACAATGTGATAATAATACAGGGAGAAAATGTACACTTTTGGGAGGATAACATGATTCATAAGGAAATACAAAGACAAGTAATAGTAAATACACCTGGAGGTCACATCAGCTGCAATGTGACCTATTCATATGGAAATATATACAACACACTCTGGTTCAGGTTACAAACTAAGATCAACTCAGATGGATGCCCAGGTCTTTAGGCAAGAAAGATAACCTAACTGCAATGTAAAGACAAAAACAACAGATCATATAGGGAAAACAGAAGCTACTCAGGCAATTCTTAGATCAAGGAATGAGACTTTGACTGGTTATTCAACACCTAAGTCTGTGGGCAGGAAAACCTTTGTTTTTCCCAAAATATTACATAAAAGAAGAAAACCTGGAAAAAAAAGCTCTAAATACTTCCGTAAAAAATACTTAAAGTACAGTAGGTGCTACCAACTAAAGCATGCCCCTTGGCTTGGAGCAGCCTAGTCCCTGAGAAAACAAAAATCAAAGGTGGAGATAAAACAAGTTTTTCAACTCTGGGTGGAGCTCTTCCTCATTTAACTAAAAACACAACTGATACTGATATAGGACCTGAACTAAGACATAGTAAATGATAAACCCTTTCCTCATTTATATCCTAGTGAACCATCAGTAAGGTGGTCAGGACATGGTACTGAGGAAAGTCAATTATCATTGTGTCCCACAACATCACAAGGATGCAAAATGATCTTTGTCAAATGAACTTACCAGAAGGCAACGTACCATCATTTCAATAAACTACCATGATGATCCATGCCTCTAGAAAGAAATCTTATGAAGACATAATTTAGACAATCTGCACTTCTTTAGCTCAGACTAAAGGTTAAAAGGTGATTTAACATAAACATTCAGAATCATCAATGGCTTTGATATCTTGATCTAATCAACAATTCAAGACAATATCAGTCTAATTTCACCTCCTGCAATGCACCTGACAGGGCTTTTTCATTGGATATCTATCTGCTAAACAATTTGTTATTACTGGCATGCTTTGTATTCTTTTGTATACATTTTTCCATTTTCAATCCCTGTTATTGGAATTTCTGGAATACTTTCATTTTGAAAATCTTACTTTGATCCAAATGTCATGAGGGACAACTTGAGGGACGTGTGGTTCTAATTCACAACCTTCATAAGCAGCCAAGGGGTTCACTTCTTCAGGCTGTTGAGAGAAGAGACCCAATCGACGATCTACACTCTCCTGTTTAGTGGGAGTACAAGAATTTTCTTAACAAAAACCCATTACACAAAATTAATACATAAATATTCTATCAGGGCATGGGAAAACCATGGAAAGCCAAACATGGAGTGCTCATACTCAAAGGCTCTGGTTGGGGTGGCTGAATGTATTTGGATGTAACCAAGATGAGAAGGTAGTACGTTTAATGAAAGGTACTTGGATGTTCTAGATGAAGGGTATGAAGTTGGAAAGGTTTGGGAATGTCTTTGGGGTAAAGTCAGGGGACAATGTGATGGAAAGGGCTAAGAAAAAGGCAGCATTTATGTTGGAGGAGTTGTGGGAGTGTGAGAGCATAAGAAAGTGAGCTCCAGAATTATGAGGGTAAAACTGAATCTATTACTGATTATGAGAGGTGGGTGATTGCTAACGTTTATACACCTGGCCTTAAGAAGAATGATGATGATAAAAGCCAAGTGTTTTGGGAGCAGCTGACTGAGTGCATCAGCAGTTCTGGTGTAAAAGATCTGGTATTGATCTGAATGCAAAAATGAGTAATATGGCAATTAGGGTATAATAGGGTGTGCTGAAATGGTCTTGACATATGTAGGGAAAAATAAAGTTTAGGTTTCAGAGACAATGGCCTTAACAAGGATAAGATCAAATCAACTAAATTAAAACATTCATCATAATTTTTCCAATGATTCAGCTACTAGCACTGTACTGTCTGTAAGTAGCAACATCTCCAACATCCTATCCCCACTAAAATTGTTCTTTACATCAATATTTTTAAAGCTAGCCATATCTCACCTTCCTCTTTCTTAAGTGTATGCTTTAAAAAATAAGACAAATCAAGAGATCATTATCTTACGCAAATTTCAACTTCATAGATAGATATTCAATCCACTGATATTCCAACATGTTAGTCTATTTCAACAAATCATTCTTTACAGCTAAAACTTTTCCACTCACATCATACACTTTTTCTTTTTTCAAGTGGCAAAATCTTTCCCTTTGGATCTTCATCAAATGTCTTTTCAAGGTCACTATATACTGCAATAACTGTATAGATATTCCAGTAAGTTTAAGGAAACAACAAACCTGCCAGGCAGAAATCATCTCTTGCATAAAAGGTAAAGTCAGGTCATGGCGAGCAGAAAGGATCCACTGCCAACATGCTGTGCTGTTCTCCACAGTATCTTCTGTGAAAAGGTTCAGACATGATGCACAAACACAGCGCAACAACCCACGGTGGATACCTGGACACAATACAAAATCATTTTAGAAATCTTTCGTAACATTCAACATTTTCAAATGAAGCATGAACTACTTACCTCAGAGCTAGACAATAATGGTTCTAACTACACTTAGAGTAGAAATATATCCCCCTTAAACAAAAACTATCCAGGGACAGCATGCCCTCAACATTTTGAAATGGCACAATACAAATGTAATAACCACTGCATCTTACTACAGATAAATGACAGCGGTGTAGTGTGTGTGTCTATGTGCGGAGAGTTTAAAGCAATCAAAATGCAAGTGCTCATTGTCTTTGTTATGGTTGCTACATTGTGGGCAAAAGGATCTTGGGATATGCTGAAATCGTGCTTGTAGCGTTGTAAGGAGGGGTGATGTCCAAAGGAAAGTGTGACTCACACTTGTCTAAGGAGTGTGGCTTCTCATGGGTACAAGTCTGGGGGTTGGAATTAAAGATAGAGTTGGGATGGCAGATGTTCAGTGCATCAGGTTAGTTCAGAGTGTATGTGTTTTTTCTTTGTTATATTTGTTGAGGGTGAGGAGGGGGAGGGGATCAGTGAGTAAATGTTACTGAAGTGTGTTTGCCAAGGTGACATCAAACACACCTGGAAGCATTCACCATCCTCTTTTCCTACTGCACACATGCCTTAATCTCTTGATAAAAACTATTCACTCCTTCAAAAACTTTTCCTCTCATGCCATTATTTATAACATTTCCTGGAAGCATTTCTAACAACCCTATCATATGCTTTCTCCAGGTACATAAATGCCACAAACATGTCCTTTTGTTTCTCTAAGTATTTCATGTCAACATTCTTCACGAAAACACCTGACACACATATTCTATACCACTCCTGAAGCCATATTTTGCCTCCCCAATCTGAAGCCATACAAACATTAAACAGACTGACAACATAAAAACAACACTCACCTTCTTACTTGAGAAATTCAGCAGCAATCCAATCCACTCTTGCTGCTTTGCCACACTTCATCTTTTGCAAGGTTTTCATTACCTGCATTTTCTTCAACATGACTCTCTCACTTTATATGCTGTATCATCTCAAACACACCACATCCATCTCCTTATTACCTAACACATTCAACAATTATTCAAAATAATCCATTCATCTCTTCCACATTCTTTACCTACTACAACTTCCCTATCCAACCTCCTTGATTTCGTCCTCATTTAGCGTAGTCAAGGAAAATAAGTAGTGTATTTATAACAAAAGTGTATGCAAGGGGTTATCAATGAATTGCATTATAAAATATCTAAAAACAATGCAATTCATCAGAGTAATCTTCTTAGTCATCTTCTATCATGTCAACTTCAATTTTTTCATTAACAACTATACCATTTTCATCGGGGTCCTCATTGTGATCACCTTTTTATTCCCCCCAAACCTTAAAATATTTTGACTGCACTGTCTCATTGCTGCACAGCTTCAGTTTGAAATGAAACTGGTGACTTACATTTTGGCAAAAGTACAAGTAAATACAAACCCATTTTTTGGGACCAATTACTTAGTCGGTTTATCTAGTCTGAGATTTTTCTTCTTCAACTGCCACAATAAAAAGTGTTTTGAAATATCAGGAATCTTTCTGATATGAGGATCTTATGAAATTGTGCGAATTTAGAACATTTTATTCCCCATTAATAGCATCGATAATGCAGTAAATGCTTAAAACTGTGAAGATCGGTATATATTTTGTGATTATCAATAGTAAAACTATTGTTCTTTGTATTACTTTCTTAGGTGGGGGATAGGCTTGAAAGGATGTGTTAAGTCTGTAAAATAAAAGGTTGTGTTAACTCTATTAGATAGTGCTAAATTCAATATAACTCTATGAATACTGAAGAAAAAGCCATGAGTAACTGGGATCCAACTCCTTCACCATCTCACCAGCAACACTGTCACTAGATACATATGTACCTCAGGCAATGTCTACCTTATGATGACAGCAATCTGACAAAAACTGCAACAACAGCATGCTTTCCCTCAAGCCAGTATTTTCGTACATGCAGAAAGGATGGGGCAATTTCTATTGTAACAACATAACTTGCTAGAATGCAGTTATCAAATTGCCAACTGCTATCTCGGTAATTAGGGCAACTGAGCTAAAACTTACAATTAAATCAAGCTTATCTTCACTTTCTGAAAAATATTATCATAACATCTGGTGGGCTAGAAAGTCTTACCTTTAGTTGCTATCAAAAGACCAGTAGCTCTCCAAAGACCCTGCCTGAAGTCTATCTCTTTCTTGTTGTCACATGCCATCTTAATATCTCCAAGCAGCTTTGCTACCAGTCTCTCTCGCTGAGTTTCATCTGTGGCCATAAGCAACAGTCCTGATATTTCTCCTTGATAATGAGTTCGCAAACTAAGTGACTTCATGAAAGATGATGTTAAATCACTCATTCCTTTATGCCGCTTGTCCAGAGTAGATACCTGTAACAATATGAAAAATATTACTAGACCATAGCAAGAAATATTATTGCTTATAATACATCTCCATGCAAAAATCATAAAAATATTCTTCAGAGTTAAGATGATCAGCAATACAGTGGTAAGCTGGAAAAAAGGATAAATGAATAAAAAATATAATAAACAAATAAAGTAAAAAATTCTCCTTATTTTACTGATCATGTTAATCATAAAACAAATATACAAATTAACTGTGACAACTAATATTAAAAGTTCTATTTTATCTCTAATACATCTCCTTTTTAATGATCTTTCCAGAACCTTGTAGACCACACCCAGCAGTGAGACCTGCCTACAGTTTAATACCTGTTCCCAGTTTCCTTTCTCAAAGTATGACATTTGCCCTTTTTTATTCCACTCGCATTCTGCCTCTTTCTTAATGACATCACAAACAGTATTTCAATAAATATATCTAGTGTATCTTCAAACACTTTTAGCACATAAGGTGAAATTTCATCTGGACTGTGAGCCTTGTATGGGTCATGACCTTTTAGTATCCTCTTTACATTATTTTCAATTTAACTCAAATGTTTTCCAACACCACATCCCTATTCCATCCCACTATCTTTTATCAAGAGGTGTGTGGTTGTGTGTAATTACTATTCATGTGTTATAGGAAGAGTTTTATACTAGTATGTATGTACCATGTCTCTACTATGCAATTATCTATTTGTACTGTACGGGAAAGGCATTTTATGTGTGTGTGTGTGTGTGTGTGTGTGTGTGTGTGTGTGTGTGGAGAGAGAGAGAGAAAATCTCTTGAATATTCTCTACTACTCTACAACTTTTTAATAAACTTTGTACTTCAATTACATCTTTTTTAATGAGTTTCTTGCTAACTTTATTATGTCTTCATGATGTCTTGTCCCTAAATCTTTTGAAGAATAGTTCAATTCTGGGACCATCTTTGTTGCTCTCCTCTGGACTTTCTCCATTAGCTCTTTATGGTTCTTTTGGTGCAGTGACTAAACTTGAGAAGCATATTCTAGTTTTTGCAATTTTGACTTGTTTCAAAAATTGCTACAAGTCTCTAGAAGCAGACTCATTTTTGCCTAGATTGTAAGAGTGATCTTATGAGGTACAACATTTTTCAGAAAATGCCATGATGAAAAGCATAACAAGAACTACAAAACCTATGCTCTTAACGGGAGGATTGTACCTATGCAAGCCAGACACATCTTCAAAGCCAAAAACTTTTAGCTGAAATATGATTCAAACCAACCCTAAGTTTAATAAGCTTAGTAGGAAACATGTCAAGTACAATATCCATTCTGATCAGTATTCAGTATAATATACTTCATGAGTTGACACTTATCAGATCACTAAATTAGTCAGCCAAATGTGCTAAAAGAACGCATTGTTGAAACTGGTTTGCAATATAAACAAAACATCAGTCAGCTTATTTATCAATGAGAAACACTAATCACTGATGCTTTATTTCATATACTATCTATGAATAAAAGGAAGAAATTTATATAAATACATGTTTCTCATTAACTACAAGTTATAATAAAGTTTTACAATTCAAATGAAGGTAAAGACCATACTCTCTGGCAGTTATGGGGTCAAGTTTTCTAAAATTGTTACAGACCCCACTGAAACTTAATCTAGCACACGTTAAAGATGTTTAAGTAAAGATGTGGAACTACAATTGACAATGACTAAAGCAATATCAACTATCCTCCACTACTTAACAACTAACAAATTTACAAATAACAAGATCATAATGGGTCTCCTCAACCATCCATCATATTTGCATACTTCCTCATTAACCTGTAAATGTGATCCTTGCCAATATGCCTTCCCTCCTCATCTCATGCCACTTCATCTTCTATAATCATTCCTACAACCATTAGCACTTCCTGGCACTCACATGGCTGCTTGAAGAAGAAACTCCCAAGCCTGCATAATGCAAGACAGATTCAGTCGCCAGAGCCAAGCCAGAGTGGGATGAAAGGTTAGTCTGGTCAAGGTGTGTCTGATAATTCTGCAAGTGTGAGCGTGTAGCCTCTGGAGCCCACTTCATAGCCTCCTGAAGAATTCCTTGACATCTTGCAGCGAAGTCACTCACTGTTCGCTGTCATAAGGAAATAGACTTTCTTGAGAGTACAATTAACAAAAAAAAACACAGAAGTATCCAGATTAACAAAGACAGGAGTTGTTTATGAAATGAAAAAGACTCAAAAAGGCAACCTAGACATGAGAGTGATGTATGACGAATGACAGGGAATATAAAGGCTATGTGCAAATGTAAAAATGGAGGCAGAACACAAGTCTTCCAAGGGTAAGATATATCAGGTGACAATGCACCCATGGATATAACCATCTGATGTAAAACAAGCTTCACATTAGCTGCACTTTCATACATATAGACGTTTTAAACATAAAGAAGTCTCTCAACATAATATTTAACAAAATTACAGCATAAGAAAAGACTCAAAGACTCACTTCCCTGGCTTCCAGCGTATCCATCAATGTAATACTAAATGGAGTGTCAGGGATAGGAATGGTTGGGTTGGCATCATTGGGATCCAATTGCAGTGAATAGCCTAAAACTTGCAAGATGTCCAGCAGTGTCCGTAACACATTCCCATTCCACAGGAGAAGGGGGAATCTGTGGAGAGTAAACTAAGGGACTAAGTGAAGAATTGACAGCAAGTTTCTCTAAACTAAAAACTATCCACTGCCTGTAATCCCATATAAGGTAAAAGATCCTTACGTGAAGCACTGTTATTGTTTTCCTTTGAGTAAATGCTTGAAATAAAATTCTTGAAAAAAAAAAAATTGCTCTCAAAAGTTGATGGGATATACACACTAAACAGTGACAGGTCTTGATAAGGCTGTAATACTGTGTAACCTCATTCAGAGACTATAAATTGATATTTATGTTTCCATACTTGCTCATCTTTTCCCACTCCAGCAAGGTGGTGCCAGGAACAGATAACTGAGCCTTTAAAGATGAATCCTTACACGGCTCCTTCTTCTGTTCCACCTTTTAAACAGTTCATATATGAGGGGATAATCTCCAGCACCACAATCTTGCCCCTCTTGGTCATCTTATAAAACATGCAAGAGATACATGAGTATCCCCTATCCCTTGGAATAATAATGTATAAATACACAGACAAATCAAGAGAAAAGAATTTACTCCAAACCCAATATTTCTTTAAAAACTCTAACCTTACTTACCTATCAACTAGCTTGGAAAGCAATTTGTCAGCTACACGTCGAATCTGGACTTGTGTGTGATTAAAATGTGTCAGAAGAAATTGTGCATGTAAAACAAGGAGCTTCTCCTGACGCTCATCACGTGGGCGATGACTCACTTCCTCCAAGAAGATATTAAACACTTTTTCACTCACCCTGGGAAAAAACAATAACACATCAAAACTGATATGTCAGAACACATTTCAATAAACAACTAAAGATAATGACATAGTTTGATATTTAGACTAAAAGAAGATAATGTTGGTATTTCGATTCAGGAGCTGAGCTACCTCTACAGTCTGAGTTCAAACATGTTCGATCATTCATCTTCAAACATTTGCAAAGCAATATTCATTTTTCTAAATTTCATGTGAATATAACATTGTGTTTCCTAAAACAAAAAGGAAGTTAAAAAAACAAGTTAGGAAGAAGTAAATGCACAATGCCTGACAGGACTACACATTATCTAGGATCAGCTTAAAAGTATTACATAATACATAAGGTATAAGAAATATTATTAAAAATGTTTCATGTTTAAATTATATGGATATTCTGAATTTCCTTTGCCCTTGTAGCCATTTTTCATGCCAAGATACACTGCAAAATGAGAAAATCATACCAGAATAAGGTACTAATGATTGGCAAATAGAGATAGCACACTGATGACTTTCTACAGAGGAGGCATTGCCTCCTAAGTGAGAAACAGCATGGTCTCAGGAAAAGGCCATAATGTGAAACATACCCTTAGATTTCTGCAAGAGATTAAACTATGTCTTGGACAAAAGGGGATGGCTGAGTGGATTGTGTATATTTGGACTGGCAGAAAGCATATGACACTATACCAGACAGATGTGTGTAGGGATACTATACCAGTGGAAGGGAACAAAAGACACATGCCAGATGAGCCTTATCTGATGGGTTGAGGTAACCAGCAGAATGTCACAGGGTTCTGTTCTAGAATCATTATTCTTGATCTATGTAAATTACTTGCCAGAAGGTATGGACTCCCAACTGAATATGTTTGCAAGTGTGGCCTATTCATGGGTATACACACAACCAGTCACATTGTTTATATATTAGTCTCTGACCCAAATTTTTGAGAAGGGGGCCAAGTGAGGATATTCCCTCAGGCTCAGTCCTCTATTCTTAACGCTATCTCATTAACATGGGAATTGGCGAATATGAAAGAATAAAAGAAGAAAGATTTATCATATTAGATCCATTTTTTAAAGGATATACTAGCATTCTTCCTCTATGAGTAATTCAACCAGATTTTTATGAGTTCCCAGACTTGGTTCCATGTCTTTGCTTGGATGATCTTGACTGACACTGCGTTCAAGATATGTGTGCACAGCAAGCACATGCATTACCATTAAATACATGTATATTCAAATTTTGATTGAACTTTGAAGTCCTTTGTATTAGCTAAACATTATGTAACACATTTTTTTTTTCATGAACAGAGAAAATGCAAAAGGTGATCCCTCTATAAAATAGGGTATTACGATAAAGCTGTGCTGTATCAGCATCTCCAAACTGTGTATCAATACAAAATCAAAAGAGGAATACTGACAATACACTGATATCGGCAGTACCTATGACAGCTACAAGTATGAAAATGTAGAAAGAAATGAGTGTACAAAAGCTTCTAACAGAGCTTTGAAAGAGAATCAAATGTTGGAATGGGAATATTTGTCAAATTCATCAGATATAAAACTACATAAAATCTTTTCCATAGCATTCCACTCTTTTCTCACTCTAAATGGTACAGGTATATGGAGAGTTTGAAAGTTACATTTATGAAGCTGCAACCTGGCAGATGAGTAAATGTATGAAAAGAATATAACAGTGGTAAAAAGGAGAAATGTGTAAGGGTAAACACATAATAGGCCTATAAGTATGAATGAATATGTAGAATGTTTAGTGATCAATGAAAATCACTTGTAACTTTATCATAAAAAGCAGGGTACCCACTGCATTTACACATTCACTTAAGGGATGCTCGCAAACTCTTTATCTTATGGGATGCAAATCAGATCAAACCTAGAATTTTTGTCTAGAAATTTTTTTACTGATAACCAAGAATGTCTTACCTGTTAATGCAAGTCCACATATCATACTTGTCATTCTGAATGGCTGGGTCCAGTAAGTACTCAAACATTGGTTGAAAGTTGATTTCTGGCGAACTTCTCACTCTGGAAAATAGTCATGATTAACTACAGTACTTAAATTCAACAAAAAACATTAATGATTATTCATTAAATGGCTTCATATCATAATCAAACTATGTTTGCTATCAAATAAAGTTATGTCTGTGGTTACCCCTAACAGTTTTTTTAAGGCAGGTTTAACAGCCACAGTGTACACATACAGATATTCTGAATATCAAATGTGTCACCAAGCATCATTTCACAGGAAAAATATTCAATATACCGGTGCCTCCTAGATTCTGGTAAGCACACAACTAAAGGAACAACAATCTTTTAATTAGTCCTTAAACTCAGCAGGAAAATTCACAAGCCACTATGAGACATTATCACAAAAACAGAATATAAAAAAATCCATAATCCTTAGAAATCAGCAGTATACATATTTTGGATTTTTAAGGATTTTAAAAAATATACACCACAGGTTGCAGTCTGATAATGTGCCAAAGCTTTGTAGATATTTCCGCATAACAAGCTAAATGTGGGAGGAGGGCAAGAGTTTAATCTTATGTAATGTATATATATGAAATGCTTGAGGACATGTAATGTGAAGTGGTTTGATTAAGTAAAAAAACGATAGGTTGAATGAGTTGAAGAGGGTGTGCTAAAATGTTCTGGACATATGAAAAAAATGAGTGAGGAGAGGCTGACAAAGAGGACATATGTGTCAGAAGTGGAGGGGACAAGGAGATGAGTAAGACAAAATTGGGGATGGAACAATACAGTGAAAAAGATTTTGAATGCATGGGGCCTGAACTCCATCTTAGGCAAATCTATTTGCTCAAAGAATCAGTGTCCAAAAAAAATCACTATGTGCATAATCCAGAGGCAACTCATCACTGTCAAGTAATTCAGGATCATCTCCCTGTTCCTCTAAATGTACCTAACTCCTAATCACTTTCCTATCCAGAAAACCCAAGAAAATGTGTTGCTATTGGCATTGAGGATGACTGACTGTCAGAAGACTATTACGCTCTGCAACCTTAGCAAAAACCAAGGTTCTGTGAGAGGCCTTGAAACAGAGGCATGAAACCTGAAGCAAACATAGCTTTCAGGATGAATCAACCAGCGCACATACTTATCAATCTAGAGGAGTTAAGAGATTACTGTAAATATTCAAATAAATTGAATGTTATGTCAATTCTGATCTTTAATCCAGGGTAAGCTGACAAAATATCAAAGTGCTTCAATTCTACTTCCACACAAATGCTTTTCCTGCTTTTCTTTTTGCTTTGAAGCATAAGATGCACTCATAGTTGTAATGAGTTCGAAGGGGTCTATCTACCTATCTATTTATATCTATGACACCCATTCCCTACGGGAATTTCCATCAATGGGGAGGCCATAGCAAAGAGTCTCCACTTATCTCTGTCCTTACATGTCTCCCTCACATACACCATTCCATGCACTCTTCCACCAATTCTCTCTCTTCAGTACTCCTTCACTCTATTTCCCCATGTCACAGGTGTTCTTCCTCTCCTACCAACCCCTTTAATCGCACTATCAAAAACTCTTGGTGAAAACTTCCCGTCTTGCATTTTTCCCATAGGCCCAATCCATCTCAAAGTATCACATTTCACACACTCCCATCCCACAATTTATTCACTCCACCTTCCCTGTAATACCAATTATCCCATACGCCCTCACCATTTCTTTCTTCATTCCATCTAGTCATACCACATGCTCCTCTAAAACAGCTCATTTCCAGAGCCTGGATTCTTGTCCATGCTTCAGCTGCATAAATCAGGATTGGGAATACTAGGCCATCCCTTAATCCTTTCTTCACTTCCATACTTACACCTCCACCCTTCACAATTCTATTAAAGGACTCAAAGACTCTTCTACCCTGTGGAGGTTATGATGCAATATCTCAACACAAGAATTTGGGTTGTATCACCATCATATAACCATATGAGCTGGACTGCCTATCAAACTGGATGCCACCACTCACTAAAAAATTATTTCTTGCCAAATGATTGCCAATTATTTTCATACACATTTTCATAAACACTATTTTGTGTTTACATTACTGAAAATTTTTTCATGACCACTACATATACACAAGTCTGTGCAGTGATACACTGCATAGCAGTAGATGTGTGAATATGGCTCCTTTACAAAACTAATTTGATCATAATCACATAAAAGTTTCAATAAACAAAATTTCAGCTTAACATTCTTGTTTTAATAATGTGAATCACAAGGTACTGCAAAGCAAAATTGCTTACCTAAGAGCTTCTACACGGTACACAGACAGTACATATATGCACTGTGCAAAAGACAATTTGTTCACAATCTGTGTAACATCAGCAGGATGTTCGAGAATGCTCAGAATCTGCTGACGCAGCTCATTTAATTCACTCTGAAATCATTAAAGGATAAAGAATCAGTAAACTATAAATATCAAAGCATAAAACTGTTCATTGCATGCTAACTAATATTCCCATTACAACCGTCTTAGATATTAATGCAAGACTAACGATGAAAAACTGATAAGAGGAATCAAATGTTGTTTCTGCTTAGAACTCAACCATAGAATAACTGGGAATAAGTGCAACCAGTCCCTGTGCAAAAAAGAGCTGAAAAACAAACCTCTAGCACAGATTCCAGTTATGTTCTGAGAAATAATTTCATTAAGCATCATTTGACATAAAACCTTGATACAAAACTACTTTGGTAAAATGGTACCAAAAATCAAATGAGCAAAAATAAAACTCTGTTTTCCACCATCTCTTCTGCTTTCCTCCTAATGAACATTTGCTGAGGCAATCCTCCTTTTGACCCATTCTTGTCCTACTAAACTGAGTAGAACTTGCACCAATATTGTTGCATAAATCTAATTCACAACAAATGTTTAATGTATTCATCTACGTCTCCAACAGTCTAAAGTGTGGATAAGATGGCCATCAAATTTTTCTGAAAAATTCTGTTTTTTTCCATACATCTTCACTATTTATCGCATGGGTGGAGCAACCTCAAGAACAGATAATTGAGCCTTAGAGGGGAAACTTCCTCACTTGGCTCCTTGCTGTTTCTTTTTTTTGGAAATTGATAAAGAAAGGAAGGATTTCCAGCCACCTGCTCCGACCCCTCTTTGTCACTTTCTATGACATGCTGGGAATATGTGGGCAGTATTCTTTCTACCCTGTCCCCAGGGATAACAATCCTGGATGTACTTCCTTCTTATAAATGCAAAGACAGCAGGACTTACAGTGATAAAAGATTCTCAATACTGCTCAAGTCTTAAGTTTACAGATATCAAACCTTATGATTACTTACAACAGAAACTGAATCATCCCGCACTGCATAGGTATACTTGAGTTCTTTCATCTCTGAGCGGTGTTTTGTGTGAGAAAGCAACAATGGAGATGTCACTGCAATGTCACAGATGGCCATATGCCAATCTGCAGGCCACAAACCTACAAGAAAGAAACAGCGGTTAAATATTTTAAATAGTGGGGTGGCTGGAAATCCTCCCA
>JAUUDZ010057132.1:0-10348 GCA_032361705.1 Panulirus versicolor | reverse complement strand
GCGGGCGTCAACATGAAACATTCGTTAGGGGTCGCCTGACCTTCTCTAGGCCGTGGTCACAAAATGTTCCTCACTCGTGTCTATTCATTTTTATTCTTGGTGAACGCTGAGCATCATGATACTCTTTATGGTGCAGAAGATGTTGTGGCTGGGGGCACACACGACAGGGGTGGGGCTCAAGGCAGAAGGAGGGGAGGTAGGGTAGGGTTGATGCTGACTCGTAGTGACGTGTGAATAAGCAATATTTTCGCCTGTGTGCTCGTGTGAACGTTAGGTCGTGCGCGTATTGTCGCTGTTCTCTATACGAGTTCCTCCTTTGTCAGGTGTGGAAGGGCTGGTCTTACGGTCCATCTGAACAAGAAATGAAGTTGGATTTGTTAAAATGTTTGATTTAGATTAAGAATTTCATTATAGGAGTGTACGTCGCGTAGAGTTTAACGAACAGTACTCTAACATGCGTAAGCTGTGTACTTTTTAGAGATGAGGGACTGAATGTAGAAGTGAAAAACCTGAACTTGTGTAAGATCTGAACCTAAGAATACATTAGTGTGTTACTGGGAAACAAACAACTGTCACTTTTAAGAGAAAACTGAACTGGTTCAGGAAGGCGTTGTGGGCGATCTGACGGTGCCTTCTGCTGGATGTTGTGTGGTAAGGAAATTCTACCACCCGTAGCTAACCGTGGCCGAGGTCAGACGGGAAGTGCACGTGAACGATCATAAAAAGAACAGTTGTGAACGTGGGCGGCAGCATCGTGACCCGTCTTAAAGGAACGTGAGAGGATCGTCGTTCACCACGACGCCATGGCAGCGCTTCTCGTCCTATCAGGTAGGTGCACCGCCAATGTTCACCCTCGCAGGAGGTGGACCAAACCATTAGTTAGGTGATCCATCCTTTGAGATAATTCGACGGTCCTTGACGATGGTCACATAATCTCATGAGAAGGTAAGTCAGCATCGTTAAGGAAGAGGGTTGAACTCTTTTAAGGGCTGGCGATATAGTTCCTCCCAACGACCCGCCCCAGTTGAGCCTTGAGGATGACGAAGTAGCTTGTAGGTCAAGAGGACTACCCGTTAGGTTAAACGACCTAAACTGTCGAGAAGGAGCTGCTCATCCTTGAGGAGATGTAACCTTGACTTCACTCCCCACCCCCCTCCCAGCCTCATGACTCGAGCCCCAGACGGAGTACGACGGCTTAACCTTTTGGCTAAATGATTCAACCCCTTGAGTAAAATGGCTCAACCCCCTTGAGCAGAATGATTTAATCCCCGGCCTAGACTGACTTAATCCCCCCATGAACAGAATGACTCATGTCCTCAAGTAAAACGGTTGACTTCACGGGAAGGATGACTTAACCCATTGAGGAAGATCGCTTATATATTTTTTTTTCTGTAAAATGACACTCCCTTCAGCATGATGACAACCCCTTTAGCTCGGTGACCTGTCCTTAACTGTGGTGTGATAACACGTCAGTGTGATGATGACCCTTGTCATGATAACCCTTGAGTGTAATGACAACCCTTTAGTGTCGCAACGACACTTTGTTGTAAAGAAACTTTTCCTGTGATCTGTTGATAACCGTCTGGTGTGCAGACAACACTCTAGTGGTGATGACCTCTTAAGACTGAACAACTTCATCACAAGGATGAGCGGACCTGCAACATGAAAGCCTGGCCTCTACATGAGCAGGAAAACTTCTTGATACAGAAAGCCTGAATCTCATAAGGTGATTCTTATCTTTCAGCAAGGCTACTTAATCCCCTGACTTATCATTATTCAAAATCCTTGGGTACACTGACTCCTTTTAGAAAATAAACGTGTCTACCTTGAGTAACGTTACAGGCAACCGCTTGAGTGCGATGACTTAATTTGACCCCTTGAGTGCCAGAACTCACTTCACTCAGGTGTTAGAACTGACTCTACCCCTTGACTGCAGCAGCTCCATTGAAGTGCCACGATTTGCTTGACCCCATGAGTGCCAGGACTCGACACAAGTGTCACGAGTGACTGTTCCACCTCACTCGACCCTTCGAGTGCTATGACTCATGTGATCCCTTGAATGCCATGAATTACCTCGTCTCAAGCGCCACGTCTCACTACCCCTTGAGAGTCACGACTCTTATTTTCCCCCCACTTGACTCCTGAGTGTCATGACTAAATCGACCCCTTGAGTGCCACAACTCCCTGATCCCGAGTTGCTGATCCCGTGTTGGTGATGACTTAACAACCATATCATGATGACGAGTGACTGGTCCCTTCAGTGTTATAACTTAATGATCTCATCTCGTGTTCCGTGTCAGTACTTCAACAACAACTTGACCTGTAGAGCACGACAGCTTTGACCCCTTAAGCACATCCTGACTCACTGACCTTTGAGCATAACAACGTGACATTTTTAGGACAACTTGACCTCATGAGCACAAGAAACTTGACCCTTTGAGCACAACAACTTCGACGACCCCTTTGAGCCCTTGATCCATAATAATGAACTGACCCCTGAAGCATGAGGACTCGACCCATAACGAGCAGCGGGAGGCTGACCTCTGTTTCCTGTCCGTTAACAAGTCATGATAATGAAGTGGCTTGTGTTGCTGCTCACCAGCGTGAGGTATGTAGGGCTCTTGCCACTCTGGCAGGACCCTAACACTGCTTCAGCTGTACAGTGGATGGTGTTACCTCCCTCGACAGTGAATACACTGAGTTATAATGCTATGACGGTATAGTGTTCTTATAGTTTTTCTTTAGAGGCTGGTGGGGCAGTGATTCCCAAGTAGAAAATAACGGGAATTCCCTCGCAGTTGGCGAGCGAGTTCGCTTCCGCGTCTTCTTAAGTGTCCGTCCAAGTTTGCCTCTACCACCGTTTCGTTTAACCTTTTGTGTGTATATTGACGAGCGCTTGAGAGTCCCGACGAAAATGTGTTGTCGTAACACCTCAGTGACACTGGTCTGGGGGTTAACAGTTCAAATCACCATTCCACGTTGAGTTAATTCTGGAGATGATTTGGTTGCTCTGCAGTGATTCACTGCAGTGAAGCTCATCAGCAGTGACCATAAGTGTGTTCCTCCGCACATGGAAAGTCCCTATTGGTCTACGTAAAGGTCTCACAGTCAAAGGTCAAGTTTCCACATTTACTGCCACACCGGCTGGACTATGTTACGACGTGTTCTGAACATTCCTGAGTCTAGAGGGAGAAACCGTTCTTGAATTTATGAGGTAGAAAAAGGTCAAAGGTCAAGGTCATTACCGTACTTGTACATTACTTTGTTTCTCTTACTGCCACCATTTTTACCTCCCACTTGCCAAAACCACTTCCACCACCTCAGCCACCACCACTTCACCTCCTCTGAACCACCAATTCCACCACCTCTGCCACCACCAATGTCACCACGTCTGCCACCACCACTGCCACCACCTCTGTCACCATCACTTCACCTCTACCATTACCACTGCCACCATCACTTCCACAACCGCTGCCACCACCTCTGTCACCACCTCTGCCACCACCAACATCACCACCTCTGCCACCACCACTTCACCACTTCTGCCACCACCACTTCACCACCACTTTCACCACCACTACCACCACCTTTGCTACTACCACTGCCACCACCTCTGACCACCACTTACCACTTCTGCTCCACCACTTCCACCACCTCTTCCACCACCTTTGCCACCACCACTACCACCACCACTTCACCTCTACCACCACTACTGCCACCTCCTCTACCAACATCACCGCTACCACCTCTGGAACCACCACTGTCGCCACCTTTACCATCACCACTTCCACCACCACTTCCACCATTTCTGCCACCACTTCTGTCGCTACCTATGCCACCACCTATGCCATACCACTTCCACCACCTCTGCCACCACCTATGCCACCACCGATGCCATACCACTTCCACCGCCTCTGCCACCACCACTTCCACCACCTCTGCCTACACCACTTCCACCACCACTGCCAATACCTCTGCCATCACCACTTCCACCACCACTTCCACCACCTCTGCCACCACCTCTGCCAATATCAGTGCTACCTCCTCTGCCACCACAACTGACACCATCTCTGCCACCACCACCACTGTCACCACCTCTGCCACCACCACTGCCGCCACCTCTGCTACCACTGCTGCTATCACCTCTGCCTCCACCACTTCCACCACTACTGCCACCACCTCTGCCAATACCACTTCCATTACCTCTACCACCACCACTGCCACTTCTCTGTCAATACCACTTCCACCACCTCTGCCACCACCGCTACCATCACCTCTGCTACAACCACTGCTACCATCTCTGTCACCACTACTTCCACCACCTCTGCCACCACCACTTCACCACTTTCACCACCACTACCAACATCTTTGCTACCACCACTGCCACCACCTCTGCCACCACCACTGCCACCACCTCTGCCACCACCTCTGCCACCACCACTTCCACCACCTCTGCCACCATCACCACTGTCACCACCACTGCCACCACCACTGTCGCCACATCTGCCACCACTAATGCCATCACCTCTGCCTCCACCACTTCCACCACCTCTGCCACACCACCTCACCACCACTTTCACCACCACTACCGCCACCTTTGCTACCACCACTGCCACCACCACCTCCACCATCTCTGCCACTACAGTTACCACCACCTCCACCATCTCTGCCACTACAATTACCACCACCTCTACCACCAACACTGCCACCACCTCTGCCACCTCCACTGTCACCACCTCTGCCACCACCACTGCCACCATCACTGATACCACCTCTGACAAAATCACTGCTACCATCTCTGCCATCACCACTGCCACCATCTCTGCCTTCACCACTTCCACCACCACTGTCAATAACTCTGCCACCACCACTTCCACCACCTCTGCCACCACTAATGCCGCCACCTCTGCCACCACCGCTTTCACCACCTCTGCCACCACCACTTCCACCAGCTCTGCCACCACTACTGCCGCCACCTCTGCCACTACCACTTACACCACCTCTGCCACCACCACTGCCGCCACCTCTGCCACCACCACTTCCACCACTTTTGCCACCACCACTGCCACCACTTCTACCACCACCACTGCCACCACCTCAGTAACCACCTCTGTCAATATCACTGCTACCACCTCTGCCACCACCAGTGACACCATCCTCTGCCACCATCATTTTCACCACTATCATCATTTCCAAAACCTCCTGCCACCACCACTGTCACTTCTTTGCCACCACCACTGCTATCACCACCACTTCCACCAACTCTGCCACCATCACTGCCGCCACTTCTGCCACCAACACTGTCACTACTTCTACCACCACCTCTGCCACCACCACTGCCACCGCCTCTGTCACCATCTCTGTCAATATCAGTGCTACCACCTATGCCACCACCACTGACACCATTCTGTGCCACCACCACTGCCATCACCACTGCCACCATCACTTCCACTACCTCTGCCACCACAACTGTCACCACCTCTGTCACTACCACTGCCGTCACCTCTGCCACTACCACTACCATCACCTCTGCCTCCAACACTTTCACCACCACTGCCAATACCTCTGCCACCACCACTTCTATCACCTCTGCCATCACTACTGCCACCTCTCTGCCAACACCACTTCCACCACCTCTGCCACCACCACTTTCACCACCTCTGCCACCACCACTTCTACCACCTCTGCCACCACCACTGCCGCCACCTCTGCCACCACCGCTGGCACCACCTCTGCCTCCACCACTTCCACCACCACTTTCACCACCACTGTTGCCACCTCTGCCATCACCACTGTCGCCACCTCTGCCACCACCACTGTCGCCACCTCTGCCACCACCACTTCCACCACTTCTGCCACCACCACTGCCACGACCTCTGCAACCACCTGTATCGCCACCACTCCTACCGCCTCTGCCACCCCTTTACCACCACAACTACCAACACTTACCTCAACAACCACTCGTGCCACTACCTCTGCCCATCCACCACCTCCTCCACTATCTTTGCCAACACCTCAGTTCGTCCTCAGCCACTGTTTAAGACACAGTCATGTAACTTCATCATAGGTTGGTGCACAGTGATGACCGCTGCAGCATCCCACCAAAAGTGGGTCACGTTCACCCACGTACATTTCACGCCTCAGTGGCGGATCTAGTGATAGGTGACCATGTCTGGTGTCATGACAGAACAGAAATTACTTTGACACAGTCGAGTTATCACTTTCTTTTCCGGTAAGTACTTGATACTTCCCCTCCAGTAAGTACTTGTGGCTGCATCCCCTGCAGTCAGTGCTTGAAACTTTCCCTTTAGTAAGTACATGTTGGTACTTTCCTCCAGTAAATACTCGTTGCTATCCCATCCAGCAAGTATTCGTTGCCACTTCCCCTCCAGTAAGTACTTGTGAAATTTCTCTTCAGTAAGTTAATGCTACTTCCTTCTAGTTAGTAACTGCTGCTTCTCCTACAGTTAGCACATGATACTTTCCTCTCTAGTGAGTACCTGTTTCTCTCTCCTTCAGTAAGTACTTGCTACGCTCCCTTCCAGTAAGTGTTTATAGCTACTCTCCCCTCCAGTAAGTACTTGTAGGTACTTTCTCCTTCAGTAAGTATTTGTAGCTACTTTCCCCTCCAGTAAGTACTCGTAGGTACTTCCCCTCCAGTAAGCACTTGGAGCTACTTTCCCCTTCCGTAGGTACTTATAGCTACTTTCCCTTCCAGTGAGTGCTTGTAGCTACTTCCCCCTCCAGTAAGTACTTGTAGGTACTTTCCCCTCCAGTAAGTATTTGTAGCTACTTTCCCTTCCAGTAAGTGCTTGTAGCTACTTCCCCCTCCAGTAAGGACTTGTAGCTACTTTTCCCTACAGTAAGTACTTGTAGCTACTTCCCCCTCCAGTAAGTACGTGTAGCTACTTTCCCGTCCAGTAACTATTTGTTACTTTCCTTCTCGTACAACTTGTTGCTGCTTTCCCCTTCCAGTCAGTACTAGTTTTTCTCCTACCTGTCGGGCCAGAGAAACATGGAACAAATTTATACCCAGAAAAAGAAAAAGATTTTCGAAGCAAACTGGAGCGAAGATGAGCGACTAAACCATGGAAGCGTCCAAATCTCTTGTGTTAATTCTAGTTTTTGATGAACCTGAGAAGATCCGCAGGACGACCTCCGATGATGATATCTTACTCAGCCGTAACGAGCCGTGTCGCAGGATGGAACCCCCCCTGACACGCACCCAGTTGAGTTTATCATTACACAGCTTAATCAGGGCCAGCTAAGCTGTGCACCCCCTCCTCCCCTCCCACCTTCCAGGAGCCCTCGGTGTTGCCAGCTTGGCTAAATATAGGTCGGCAAGTAGTCCCCAGGGTGGCATCCATCACTGACACGCAGTGTAGCCAGACCACGGAACATTGCCAACCTGCCGCCCTGCTTCTTGTCCTCCAAGTGTCTCGCATTCTGACGCTTATCCTGTGAGCTGTCTTTCCTCCTGACGCTTATCCTGTGAGTGTCTCAGGTTCTGAGGCTTATCCTGTGAGTGTCTCTCCTTCTGGCGCTTATCCTCGGAGTGCTTCGCATCCTGAAACATGTTCTCCAAACGTTTCAAGTCCTAAGGTTTATATTTAGAGGCTCATGTTATAATAGTTTCGGGTATTGAGGTTTATTGTCCTCATATTTGGTTGATGTGTCATGAAATAATCGCCGTCGCAGATGACCTAATCTGTGCCGGTAGCTCGGACAAGTTTGTCGTTTTCCCCCATGCTCATCCTGTGAGCGGTAGCGCAAAGGGATTACAAAGGTCACAAAGGATATGCGTCAGACCCCCAGTGGGTTGATATACATTACAGAAACTGTTACAAAATGGATTCATTGCATGAGCTAACAGTCTTTGATAAAATAAGTTTGAACGACTTATTGCAAATAGTGGAAACAGTTAGAATCTCAAGTGTGGTGTGTTAAAAAATGAGGTGATTCGTAGAAAGGGTAAGAAACGTCATTTTTCGGCATAGCTGTGGATGAGCCAGGACAAGGTGTAGGGTGGGGTGCAGTGAAGATCAAGCGGCTGGAATGCTCGTCATCGAAATGTTCTTTAGGGTGACCTGGTGTTGCACAAGGTCACTTGCCACTGCAGGTCATGGCCCCGTAACTGAGGCTGGGTCAGTAGCACACCAGGACCTTACCTTGTGCCAGCAGTGGTGTGTGTGTGTGTGTGTGTGTGTGTGTGCCGGTCTGATGTGCTCATTAGTGTCTCAATTTTAGTCAGAATGAGGACACATCATGCGGTTGGCGAGGTCTAGTTGTGAGTGCACAGCAGAGGCGGCATATATTTTTTCGTCCACTTTCTCCTGGAGAACTGGCGTTAAGGTGAAGACCTCAGCAGATGGCGTGAGACTCCTCATGCCTGCTATTCACAAACAGAAGCGATTACGTAAATGAGTCAGTCGGTAGACTACGGCTGGGGTAGAGTCTGGCCCACCAGGCTTGGAGGCCAGGGGTTGCTACAGCCAACGGGAGAACCAGCGAACCGTATAGTCTCCACCTCGCCACACGCTCCACCAGGAAATCGTCCTTCACCGCCATCCGTGTGGGACTCTTCCTTTCACTGGCTTCAGCAAGTGTACGCATCCTGTAGTAGGGCAGGACCCTGGTGGAAGGAGGGCTTCTCCTCCCTACCACATATGGGGACTGTATTTATCATGAGCTCTCAAGTTACTTTTCTTTCGTCTTTGCCTAGAGCACTAGCGATAAATAAATTCATGAAGGAGCTTAACTTACTTCAGTGACCTCAAATTTCAGCACGTGCATACTGTCATACCCCGTGACCGTGACCTCGACCCCAGACTACGTTCCCTAGACGTGGTCATGACTGCCCCTCACAGGTACGCGAGCCACTCACACATCTTGTGAATCACTGTGAAGTTTGTACATGCTTTACTCACCAGATGAGGTTTGACGGGCGAGCAGAGACACAGACAGATACACATTGATACATATGTGAACGGATGCATACACGGATATACATACAAACACACACACATACACACACCAGCATATACACAGATAAATGTACCAGCACAAACACTCATACACAGACAAAGCTAAGCTTAAGCTAGGTGTGTGTGTGTGTGTGTGTGTGTGTGTGTGTGTGTGTGAGCACATGGTACACATAGACAAGGTTAAGAAGACGGGGCAACACGAGTGTGAAACTCTCACCGTGTAAACCACAAATAGTAATCACAGGCATGTGAGTATGTAGAGGAAAACAAGACGAGGCAGTTTGTGTTCCCTGCTTGACCCAGGTAAGGTACATAGAGTATGTGGGAAGATGACTGGTGTTCCTGTCGCCAAACGAATCCCCTTTCAAGTTAGGCGCGCCCAGTTGTTGAGACCTAGGCTGGTTGGCATGGGTGACCTCCACCTCTCCTCTGTTATGTATGGCACACACACAACCGGCCCTTCCATCATATAAGGAACCGTCGGCGAATGTTAGTTTATGAGTTAGGGGTCAACAGCACACAGAGGCTACTTAGTACCACAGAAGACTTAACACATCTCACGGATTCTCTCTTATATTAGGCTCAGTCGCTGTGATAGCGTTGACAAGATGGCTATTCAGGTCTTTCGTAAACCAGAGATTGACTTCAGTCTAGGTATGACAAATAATGCTGTTAGGTCCATAGTAAATCGTGATGCCTTCGAAGACCTTACCGAAAGTGAGGATGGTGAGTGACCCGGGACTGGTTATCCATCACATAACATGGTTGGAGTGTTGAGTGGGCTGATGTAACCAGTGGTAATCATGACACCTGTACCTGTATCACACCTGTGATCTACCTGTACTCTCCTTCCCACGTCACAGCATGTGGCTTGGTGTACACTGATGACCAATGAATGAAATTAGAAAAATGATACTTGGCAGGAGAGTTGTAGGGGCGGGTGGGTGCGGTCTGAGTGCTGACAATTGTCTTCCCTGAATAATACGACTTGTCTGTCAAGAACGACCGACATTCACTGTGTTTTCTATACCAACTTGAGCCCAAGGTGCGAAACTTGAATCTTTGATCGTTTTGCATTTTTTCTAATTTCTTAGACATGGCATGGACGTTATCCTGACTGTCCTCTCCCAGTGTAGCGAATGGTCTTTGTATCTCACTTGGAAGGGTCAGAAATCAAACTTTTGCGTCTTGGTAAAGTTGCTGTTTCATCCCGTCTGTGGTGACAGACGAGAGCATAACATCAGCAACAGCGGACCAGAGATGAACTGATACCCCTCTACGTCAGACGGCGTGCAGTACAAACCTAGTTTGTTAGGTTGTGTTGTTAGGTTCCGTCAACCTAACAGTAGATAGATGGTGGTGGG
>JAUUDZ010057122.1:0-10349 GCA_032361705.1 Panulirus versicolor | reverse complement strand
AGAGAGAGAGAGAGAGAGAGAGAGAGAGAGAGAGAGAGAGAGAGAGAGTGTCCCATTAAGAGCCTTCGTATTCAAGCGATCTCGGCCATGAAAGTACTATGTGGCTGGCACCCAGTTTCTCTTTCAATTCATCACAACAAAATCGGAAAGGCATCATGACAAGCACATTTGTCTTCTCTGCATGGGTTTGACTCTTGCGAAAAACACTCCCAGCGCCCTTCATGTGAGGGAATGATGGATGACCGACAGCTCAAAGCAGTTCGTAATCCCCGCCCAAGGCAAGACATCTTCCATTTGTACCGAAGAATGCGGAAGCAATTCACAATCAAAACAAATCATACACAGATCAACCAAACAATCCGTTTTACGCTTATTTTCCTTCAAGAAAACACTAAAGAACAAAGATAATTAAAAAAAAAATACTTGAAGAATAATTGTATCAGCCACATAAAACGGTAAAACCCATTACAATCAATAAAAGAATAGACATCGAACATGACAGGAACAAAAAAAATGTCAATTTTGCAGCGATTATCAACACATCTGTGGGAACTCGACCGTCATATCCTGGCTGTGGAACATGACAATCAAATCCTTCCTCAGAACATGACAATCATATTCTGGCTGTGGTACATGATGATGTTAATAAATTTACCCTTGGGTAGGATCTAATCTTGCAATCTAACAAAGAATTAGTTTAAGTTTTCGTCTATAAAGTCGTCAAACTTTACCTGCACTTGATGTAACTAGATTGTGAGAGTTATATGACAGCAAATTTCGTCAATAGCAAAGACCTGATTACAACTTGCTTGCAAACTGTCGGGATAATGACAAAAACTGTGTTATTTTACATTATGATATTCCTCAAGGCATTAACCCAAAATTTAAGAAAAGTGAAGGGAAGTATTAAATAAGAAACAAAATAAAAATGCAAATCTGATTTACTGGGGAAATCTTGTAGATTTTCCTTGACATATTTACAATTAAACAACAGGACCCCCAAGAAAAACAAAAGCCATTTAGATGAAGGTAATATGAACCAGTTGAGGAAAACACTTCATATTTTGCTGCCGGCAGCTCAGTCCCTACAGAAATGTTACTATTTCAAGTAAATTCAGTATCAACAATTTTCTATTCGTCATGACACGAATCTTATTAAGCTCCCTGCGTAACCTCATCAGCCACGGCTGATCTAATCTACACCAACCCCACTACTAGCCTAGCTTTTCATGGCTATTTACTGCGAGTTTCAGGAGCGGTGGAGCACGAGATTGCACACGTATGTATCGACTCGACTTCTGACCCTGGATGAAACACTAGGGAAGGAGGCAGTGCCCCTCACCATGGCCTTGATTAAGATGCCATCGTCCCATTCCACTTGCATTATCGGTCTTTCTTTCATTTCCATATACGAAGCTTCGCTTGGAATAGTGCGAATAGCCACGAAACATCTCGTGATTCCGTTGCCCTCTCTTCCAAGAGAATGGCAGAGTCAACCCTAATGTTCGCTGCGGGAATACTGCACACTACCGTTTTCCTCAAATCACTTCTTGTGTTTGTCCGTCTGAACGTGTAAGGAAATCAATACATGCCAAGTCATACATAATTGCTTTTCCTAAATGGTAATAAACAATTTTGCTTTTTGAGTGTGTATAGAACTTTACAATGATGACAGAGACGGTTTGCCTTACATGATATAAATCTTAAAGGAAAACCGTCATTATTTCTGGAGTCACATTTGAAAAGAAAAAAAATATCGTGAAAAAATCCCATTCTCAACTCAGCAGCCATCTTGAAGTCCCACCGCTTGAGTTTTTGTAACTCATCGACCGTAGAGAAACCTTTACTTATACCGTCTATTGCTTCAAGAGTTTACGATGTTCGTTATGGCCAGTGGCAAGCGATATCGAAAACGGTTATTCCATGAAGCTGCTGAATCAACGCTACTACGAACTACGTAAGGAGAGTCCAATAAAGAAATGTTATCTGAGGAATATTGAGTTAAAAGGTCGCCAAATTCCTCCTAAATCTTACAATTTATTCACAATGTCTTCGGTGACGTGATGGACAGCTAACTGTGTATCATGCACAAAACGTGAGAGCAGTGAACACTTACAGTCAACGTTAGAGACACAGATTAGAATAAGCATTTGTAACAACAACTCAAGCCTGGGGTGCAAAGTCTAAGGGGAATTAAGTGTAGCGAACCTGTGCATACAATCCGTACATAAAAGTAAAAGAAGAAAAAAAAGATAGAAGCGTAGAACTCCTTTCCTGTACACAAGCTGGGGTCTCACCAGTATAGAACTCGCTTTCTGTACACAAGATGGGGTCTCATGAGTGTAGAGCTCCCTCCCCATACACAAACGAATGTAGAACTTCCCTCCTTATGTAGAACGACCTCCTTCTATAAAAGATCTGATCTCACGAGAGCAGAACTCCCTCCCTGCTCTGTAATTACGTCATCAATCTGACGTCAACTGCGCGTATAAAAGATGACGTGGAAAAAGACTTGCAGGAATATATTCTGACTTGACCCTCTTTCATCCTGGGTGAAACTTTAAGCTTTACGGTAAGGCTGATGGTCGGATGCCCACACCTGCAGAACTCCCACCATTTCCAACCTCACGCCATCGTCCCAATCCCATCATAGCATCGATTCTCTCCTCCTGCCACCCACACTAGCTCGTCTGGGGCATCATAGGCTCTGAGTTACCGGTAGATCAGAGCTTTTTTTTTTTTTTTAAACTATACGACCAGTCTTTGGTTACTGGCTCCAGTACAGTCCCAGTTCAAACGTGCAGGGAGAATCTGGGCCGCCAGGGTCGTTAAGGATGTGACAGCGTCAAGCTTTATTAAACCACTAATCGAAAAAAAAAACTTTACGGGTTCAAAATGATTCGAACACCATACACGCTCTCACTACCATACGAAACCGTGAATCAAGTGAGATCATTTTTTTCTCATATGATTTATGGAGTTCCTCATCTGAATGTGTATTGTGACCAAGTCATATAAAAAGGAATATATATGTATCAATTGTTATAAATCATGATTCATGTGACATTTTCTTATTTCCATTTTCATAAATATTTATTGCGATTATGACATACGCCTTACTTTACTTTCTCTTACAGCAGAAATCATTTCATTTAATGGACTTGTTCGATCAAAAATGGTATTGCTAGATCACACGAAAATCCTTTAACGGACGCCATATCCCCAATAGCCTCTCGGTGAGCAATGGAGTGCGCAGTAAGTACTGTTGCCTATATAACGTGATGGAATTGTGGTGGCGCTTACGCGATATGAAACCAATCATTCTACCGAGCGGTGGTGGCTACGATGCGAGCAGCCATATACCCCTGAGTAACACAACACAAATGCGTAGCGAACCGTCAAGCTCCAAAGGTGGCTGTGAATTCTTCAGTTTTATGCGCTGGACTTCGTGACATCAGCCAGTCTTATCTGATGACCTACAAGATTCACAGCCCAAAGAGACTGAGCAAGAACACTCACATTCTCCGTCACGGGTCAAGTGTAAAATCAATAATGGCCACTTTGCCTCAAATCTGAGGGACAGATATGGACGAGGTTTTGGGTAAATTCCCTTACTTAACGCCTTCTGGGAGAAACCTTAGGCAGGTAACCTACTGCCTTTCCTCAACTCACATTATTTATGGGATAATCGACTTACACTACGGGAAAAAATGTTGTAAAATCGACTTACACTACGGAAAAATGTTGTAAAATCGACTTGCCCTACGGAAAAATGTTGTAAACAGTTAGATTTCCCACACGCATCTGTTCGGTTGAGCGAAAATTAATATACAAAATTCGCTGGAAAAGCTGAGTTTAGCGGGAGTAAACTAGTCTCCTTTACCGTACTCACGACTATGTATGAATCTCGATGTTTGCCATCACGTCTTCCTCTGAAGACGTCATTTCTCATTCGATCGACTCGCCTCACACATTACATACCGTCCTCAGGCATTATTTCAATTCTAGCTCACTCATCCTCTTCATTTCTTTTGCATTTGTAGCCCAAGACTCGTAGCCATTGTCGGGAGGGATTCCGATTCTCTCGCCCGCCCCAGAAACCATCTGAAGCAATATTTTGAAAACTATCTTTATTTTTGTCTTAAGAAAAAAGATGAATTGACATTCAGATGGTCAGTGATGAGTTTGCCAGCACCATGGGGGCCTGAGTAATGGTGAACCTACTGTACATGGGAGGACGTGTTACATGGGAGGACGTGCTACATGGGAGGACGTGCTACATGGGAGGACGTGTTACATGGAAGGACGTGCTACATATGAGGGCGTGCTACATGGGAGGACGTGCTACATGTGGGGGACGTGTTAGATGGGAGGAGGCATAACATGGCAGGACGTGTTAGGGAGAACGAGAACGTGTTATTCCAAAGGACGTGTTATGTGGGAGAACACCTAAAGCTATTATGATTCGACATGACGACGAAATCGTCACAGAGAAATGACCGTTGCTATCGAGTGACCTGCTTGGTGGGAACCTCAGCATGACCTCTTGTGACCTTGGCGACCACAGACACTAAAATTACTATCATGCTACTCCGTCGCCTTAGGAATAACAAGGACGGCGGTTCGAGCCCCTTATGGCACACTTCACCTGGTTATGAGGTCGTCCACATTCACGAACTATGATACCATCACACACGAAAACGAGAGTTTTCTTTTTCAAAACATTACGTAACGGGAGAATGTCGTGCGTAACGTGTGACGCCATCGTGTGTGCGTCAGGTAATATAGTTGTGTCACACTTAGAAGTCCCTGAGGTGGCGTGACACACACACCTTTATCTCCTACCATCTCTTGAGCGCCCTGACCTCCGTCATCACAATCGTTCCCTCAATAGCCCTATAGACTCGAGCCTCCCTACAGATGGGTTTTCCTCCTCTTTCTCCTCCCTCCATCTTTCATTACCCCGAGACCAGGCCTTTAACCCCTGGCCGCTGTTGAGGATCAACTAATTCATATTTCGAGTCGAGCCTCGTTCGTGTCTGGTCTCAGGTGAATTATTCGAACCACAACAGCTTCGTGTCCTAGTGTTCTGTGGGAGGTTCTTCTTCCCACGCTGTCTCATTCCTCGCAAGGCTTCGGCCTTGTGCTGGTTTCACGAATTTCGAGATTGTAATGTGTCTCCGTTCTTGCGTCGAAGACTTCATTCATGGATTCAAAGCCCTCCCCGAGTCCTGACCTTAGATGAAACCTAAGATAGTGATACGGGAATAGAGGAAGAGGAAAAAAAAAAAAAAAAGAAAAATAACATGAGATTTCAAAGAAAAAAAGGTAGATCGCAGCTGCTGGGGAGAAATAGCAGAAAGTATAGAAGGGAAATAGACACATGTACGACAGGATTATGTGGACGGAGTTCAACAAGTGTACACATGGCGAGTGGAGGGTATAAGGGTTAGAACACTCACATGAGAACTAGGAGAGAGAGCGCTGCTGCTGCCATGACTGGTGTGTCGGTCCTTCAGCCAGGGTCACAGAGGTCGAACGACCTCGCCGCTGTCCGTGGCACCTTGTTCGACCTTCAGGAGGGCGAGACGGGAGGCAAAGGAGAGAAGGTCAGGGACTGGCGGGTGTAGAGGAGCAGTGTTGCGTCGGTGCCTGGTACACAGTCACCAGGCAACACGTGCGTGTCGCCAGGTACTGCTGGTGCTCCTGCTGGTGTTGTCTGAGGCAGGAGGGTGGGTGCGTGCAGCGCTATGATGACCAGTGGTCGAGGAGAGCGCTCCAGCCTCACAGTGTTCCTCCGGCCCTCAACATGACAACTCCTGCTGCGGGAGGGAACCATGTGTTGTAAATGTTCTTGGCGGCTCAAACTGGAGACATGGCTGCCCTTACGTCCCTACATTTAAAAAAAAACATAAACCAATCATACAAAATAACTCCCCTTTACCTCTTTAATTATCCTCAACGTCCACAGCACTACTGCTTCCCCCTCCCTCGCGTGCAAGTTGTCATTTTGACTGAAGCTAAGTACGGGGCGAGCGGAAGCAAGCAGCGAATGAGGAAACCAAAGTTAATCTAGAGATGTCAATTATACAACCAAGGTTCCTTTGACTCCTCTAATCCATACTTTTCATTTCAAAGAAATCACTAACATCAAAGACTTGAAATTCAACCCTATGACGCATATTGCATTCTATGCTTTCCTGGGGAGAAAGAAAATCATATGGATGGAGATAAGGGGGAAAAGATAAGAGTCATTACCATCACATTAATTACGGTGATGATTGCAGCACAAGACCCGCCACCAGCAGCAGCACCTGCGGTGTCTCTCTTCTGTTGAGGCTCAAGCTCAAGGGTTGTCGGACCCTGGCGTGTTGCATGTGTTTGTCCTGGTGCAGCCGGCCGCCGTCTGACGTGTTGCTGCCCTCTCCAGTCCCAGTAGTAGCCAGCACCAACACCAACCACATGTACAATACTCACGCACCCACATGCGCACCACACCACCGCCAACCACACACTGCCTCCCAGGGCACCACCGCCACCCGTGCACAACTCCGTCGCCCCGCCAGACCAACCTTGGAAAAGCACGATGTGCCTCGCTGACTTCTGAGGGATGAGGATTGCCCTCCCCGTGTTTCACAGTGATGTAAGTGAGCCATATGTAATCATATACCAACCTATTATTGATACACGAACTTATGAGGTGTGAAAAACAGACACTTTCGTCACCTAAACCCTATTCCTCGTCGTACCCTCAAAGGAAAGTATATTAAAGAGTTGACGGTGAGGAGTTATGACATAGTCTCTATACGATATGTAACAGCTTATCATGCCATCCAGCTGTCTATGGCTGACCCATAACTTCCTCGTTTTCTCCTGTTCTTCAAACCAGGGCTGCGAGACTAATCATGAGCTGTCCTGTGTCGACTAGGGGAGTAGATATGCCAACTAAGCTTGCTCTTCCTTCATTCCTTGACTCTACCAATCGCCTTCCTCATTCACTGACTTTACCAGTCGCCTTTAGTGCCACTTTCAGGACTGTCTCTAAAACCCTACATCCGCCACTAGTTCCACAAACCACCTCTCCACATTCCATTAACGACCTCGGCTCATTGTGTAAAACGACCCGCTGCCTTCCCCCAAGCTATCACAGACGGCGCAGCCTCGACCAACACATAATATGACCTCAATGGGAAACACTACAGACAGCTCCTTACTGCATCTGTGTTTCTTTTTGCTCGTTCTTAACATATTCATCCAACCTATTCTGCCATGTTGCTCAGGCATGCGTTTCAGACCGAACTGTATTATGGTCATAATGTCTTCTGTCTACCTCTGTAAACTAACAAAGCATATCTTTAATCTATATCAAAATGAAGTCGATCATTTAGCAGCATCTATTTACCTTTCAACACGGGAGGTACACTGTCTTTGACGAAGAGTAAGACACCAGCGTCTTATTCGTTCCCTCTGTCATTGCTGAGAAGATTGTACGCTAGAGCTGCATACTCTGGATAGACAACTGTTTTAAGTATCTACCCAAGCGTTACGAGCATCAATCATGACTTTCATCTCATGCTACTGTTTTTGACTCTAAAAAACTAGTTTTGCATACTGTGTACATTTGCATAATTTATTCCGAGGAAAGTGTGAACTGTGACTGTAATCGTTGTAACCATCCGTTACTGTAACTACCCTTAAGCTAGTGTTTTGTGAATCCCCACATGAAACACCATCTAGTCACGTAACCCTTCGCTACTACTGTAACTACTTATTAATAATATGTGTTAACCGTCTGTCACTACTATTAACCACTTCTATAATCATTTACCACAGCTATAATCATTCACCACCACTATAACCATTCATCACAACTATAACCATTCGCCACCACTACAACCAATCACCACCACTATAATCATTCACCACCACTATAATCATTCACCACCAATATAATCATTCACCATTACTATAACCATTTACCAGCACTATAACAATTCACCACTACCATAACCATTCAATATGAATCATTCACCACCACTATAACCATTCACCACAGCTATAATAATCCACCATTACTATAACCATTCATGACCCCTATGAAGCCATTCACCATCACTGTAATCAGGCAGTTGTCCATTTCCAACATGCTTTGACGAGCTGGGGGTTCTATTACGATAACAATGATCTCTCTGCCTGACTAACTGACTTGCATGTCGAAATCATTCACCACTACTATATCCATACACCACTACTATAACTATTCACCGCCATAATAACCATACACCATCACTATACCCACTCACCACCACTATAACCATTCACCACCACTATAATAATCCACCATCACTATAACCGTTCTCCACCACAGTGACCATTAACCAGCACTATAACCATTCACCATCACAATGACCATTCACCATCACTATAACCATTCACCACCCCTATTACCATTCATCACTACTATACACATTCATTAGTGATACTATAAATCACCATCAATATAAACATTCATCAGTACTGGTATGATTCACCACCACTATAAACATCCATCAGTGCTGCTATAAATCACCACCAATATAAACATTCATCAGTACTGGTATGATTCACCACCACTATAAACATTCAATCATTACTGTTATGATTCACACCCATTATAAATATTCATCAGCAGTATTATAATTCACCATCATTATAAATATTCATCAGTAATATTATATTATAATTCAACATCATTATAAATATTCATCAGCAATATCATAATTCACCATCACTATAAACATTCATCAATAACATTATGATTCACTAGCACTACTATAAATATTTATCAGTACATGATAAACAAATCACCACCATAAAACACATTCACATTCCTCAGCTGCCATGAGACAACCACTGTCAGATTTTAGATTTACGTTTATTCCCAAGAGGGAAACGAACCCCCATTTTCAATACTGTTGGGGTGACTGCACTGCAGCAACACCACCAGTTGCAAATGGTTATACAGATGTCTGTAGACACAGCATCCTCATAACCAAACAAACCTCTACCACCACCACCGCTGCTGCTGCCACAACTACAACACCACAAGTACCCTATCTACCACCAACCTTGCAGTAACTATTGCCAACCATAACTTTCCAGGCCTTCCTCATAACCTGTGTTTACCTGCGTGTACGAATAAGTTTTACTCTCGTGTTGCTCCCCCGTCTCATATATATATATATATGTGTGTGTGTGTGTGTGTGTGTGTGTGTGTGTGTGTGTGTCTGTGTGTGTGTATCATTTCTTTAACCCTATCTATGCATACAAACACACCCCAGCCTAAGCTGTATATGCTGGCGATGACCTATTTTTTACTATATGGAGAAGGAGTTTTGTACTCGCGTGTGTAGTATGTGAGCGCGTTCGTGTTCAGCTGAATCTCATCCACCAGGCGTGCGTCTGTTCCTGCCTTTAGGAATAAAACATGTCGCTACATTCTGACTTGGCAACCGCGAGGCCCGCGACGCGAGAGCTGCAGCCGGCCCTCAGCTACAAGAACAAGCCTTGGATTGCTGCTGAGCCCTTAGCTCCATGAGACACCAACACAGCACTAGCCTTGGGCTGCTTTAAGGCCCCTGGCCCTTAGCCAACAGGTAGATCAGAAGGTAGGTTAATATTCCCTGTTAGTATCATAAATACATTAAAATATATACTAGTATAAGTATACACAGAGGGGCAGAAGATCACCCTTAGACCTAATCATTTATTCATCCACGTAAACAGTCCGCAATACGTTCTTCTTTTTTTTTTTCTTGAAGTCGAGGAAGAGAAAATTCTTTATATTCTTTTGGATCCCCGACGTCCAGCCAAAGTGGGCTCAACTGATGGTTATTCAGTTTTCCATATTCAAAATTCCCTGCACACTCTTGACATCCTTGTAATCTGACAGTAGATATAGATAGAATTATCTCGAGAAAGAAAGCATTTTAGAAACCTATAACAAAAACGGGGAGTGGGTGAATTTACACCAATTAATACGGTTAACTATTCTAATGTATTAGCAATTTCTGTTTCTTTACAAGGGTCAATTCATTCGCTATCGTCTGCCACTTAAGATAAATTTCTACATCATCAAAACGTTGGTTACCTAATTGATGAAGATTGATGAGGATTGAGGGTCAAGTCAACTGGGAGGTAAGTTTGAATGGAAAAAAAACTGGAGGAAGTAAAGTGTTTTAGATACCTGGGAGTGGATTTGGCAGCGGATGGAACCATGGAAGCGGAAGTTAGTCATAGGGTGGGGGAGGGGGCGAAAATCCTGGGAGCCTTGAAGAATGTTTGGAAGTCGAGAACATTATCTCGGAAAG
>JAUUDZ010057111.1:0-10349 GCA_032361705.1 Panulirus versicolor | reverse complement strand
TTGAGATGTATAGGTATGTATATTTGTGTGTGTGGACGTGTATGTATATACATGTGTATGTGGGTGGGTGGGTTGGGCCATTCTTTCATCTGTTTCCTTGGACTACCTCGCTAACGCAGAAGACAGCGACAAAGTAAAATAAATAAATAAATATTCACCGCAATTGGTTCACATTTATTGTGATGTGTTCATCAACTGTTTTCCTTAAAATTCATCATATACATATTTTATACATACATATCTCCCTAATCCATCTCGTTTAACTCTTGCGTGAATGCTCTCTTGGCCTGCTTCTTTCCCCTTTTTTTTATTGAAAGATTTTTCTGTCATAATTAGGATTATATTGTTAATCCTTTGTGTATTCATTAAAGTATTTTACTGTCAATATGACATACTCATTTACTAAGTTTTGTACAGTCATATACAATATCTTCTGTATCTTCCAAAGGTTTCTTGATTTTACCTCTGTCTTTTGTAGATTGCTTGATTTCCCATATTGAGAGTTCATTTCCGTCACTCACAGTGTTTCCCATCAACACACTATTAGGTGTTCTGTCTTCGTTCTTGAAGCAATTAAAGTTACTTTTCTACCCAAATAATGTTCTTATGGGTTGATGAGTGATTGTGGTTTGTTTTATTCAGGCCAATAGTGGTTCTTATCTTTATGCTGTTTTTACCTTTTTGGTGTGGGCATGTTATTTACAAAATTAGACTGTGCATATTCTTTTGCAGCACTTGCTCTGTTGTTTATCTTTTTACCCTGTGTTCCTGTCCATTATCTTTCGTTTGCCTCATTTTCTGGTTTTCCCATTCTGCTCCATTTCTAGTCTGTTGCTGTGTTTCCATTGATCATAGTTTTCATTTCCATTTCTGACACACTCTGTATGCTGTTTTTCCTAGGTGCTAAGATATGCACTTCTCACTTAAGTTTCTGAAATTTCCTATAGCATTATCAGGTTTCTGTTTTTATTAGTCCTTGTAGGACTGAATTTGTATCAATCTCTCCATTTGCTTCTGTGATATTTGTTGCAATTGTAGTATATTTTGAGTTGAGCTAATAGACGTTTTGGGTTGAGTATATTTATGTTTGAAGTTACACCAACCTCAAAGGTGTTGTCTGCTGCCAGCACTTGTTTATCTCTTGCTCTGTTTTATTTCATGTACTATTTCTTTTTTTTTTTGCATACGAGCACCTCTGAAGAGATTTTGTAAAAGTCAGTAGCAGCTCATAGCGCAAACCACACATTTTGCTAGACTAACAACTCTTTCTCTGTTGCCATGTATATAATTTTGAGTTTTGGGATCATCTGGAACTGTTCATAGCCATATATCAAGTTTTCATTTAAATGTTTCTGTAATTGTTCTATTCATGTTTCTTATTTCTGTGGTAGTAAACTCTAATTTTTCACTGCTGTCATGCTTTTCTCTGACATCTTACGAGGTATTTTTGCAGATTTACTGATTGTTTCCTCCTTGTCGAGGCAATATTATGCCCGAGGGATTATTCTTAATGCCGTTTGTGTATGCTTAGAATATTGCTTGCATTTTTCTCTTCTTTGAGTTCTTTAAAATTTGAATATAGCTCATTTGTGCCATTCTCTTCTATTTTTGATAATTTCTAATCCTATCATTTTGATAACTATAGAGATCTCTGAGAGAACTTATGTAAGAGTACTAAGACAAGATTTTGCCAAAAGGCAGGGCTGGCATGTAGTGCTCACTGCAGGGAAATCTAGATTTAGGAAGGATAAGTTGTGAGATTTACATGTTAAATACTCTACTAGCTGGTGAGATTGTAGGTTTGTGAATAGAACAAATAACGCACATTTGGGTGAAGCAGAAACAAAAGACAGTAACCTGAGTGAAAAAAGGGAAACTAGACAGCCACTTTAGTGCTGGCTCACTATGCAGCTTTCGCAAACCATCTTGATATGCTGTTAGGTAGCTCTGGTAATACCTTCCTGGTCTGTGAGTGCCAATCACCTACTACTGTTATTACTACAAATACAGAGAGGACTGATGTGCTTGCAAGTGCTTACAACAAGATTTTGCCCTTAAGCAAGGCGAGCACATTGTCCTAATCTCATTTATTGTTTGTTTCACAGTACTGTTTCCTGCAGCACTCCTTTTCCATAAATATGAAATCTGGGTTCATTGTTCACCTCTTTAATCTTGTCAAGCTTTCTTTTGAAAGTTGGAGAGAGAGAACTGTTGTAGGTCTAATCACATTTATTGTTTCATAAATATGAAATCTATGTTGATTCTGCCCTTCCTTTAGCCATATCAGGTTTTCTTTTGAAGGTTTCAGAGCTTGTTCTACAAACCATTTCAACGCACCCTCTTCTCTCTAAACCACACTATTTTCACTTCCACAGATCTCTCTTACCCTTTCATTACTTTCTCGATTCATTAGGCGTAATGTTGAAGCCGATCTGTCTTTTGAGCTAGGCTCTCAAATATTTTTTAGTGCTTTTGCATTACATTCTTGGGAATACTTCGATTAAATTCTTTTACTTCCAAGATGTGAGGCTTCTAGCTCTAGTGTTTTTTCTTTAAGGCTTCTCAGTTAGAATTAGTGTGTAATTGTACAGTAAGGTTAGACTATTTCACTCTTGTGGGGCCTTAAGTAATTACCAATCATATTTTACAGGGAGGGAATTTTATACTTTGGCCTTCCTTAACATTCTCTGCCCTCATACAACTTGAATTTCTTTATCCCATCTGCATTAATAATGTCTTCAATGTGCTTGTGCCTGTGTACATGCATTTGCTTTACTAACATTCAGCACTACTACTAAAGATGTAGTAGGAGTCCCACTCTTCTGACCTTTTGCCAATTTAAAGAAATGAAAATTAGGAACTATACCGAATTCAAAGAATGGCTACTAAGTACACTTTACCAATTTAGTATGGGCTTTAAACCCAGTACTTCGTCAACAGTAATCGATAAAAGGTCACAACTTTCTACAAAGATCTGTGACTACTGACAGGTAAACAATCATGTAGATTGCTTTACATTCTAAGAGCCTTTTGGGGCCACATTTAAATTTTATCATGTAACATAGGTGTAATCTTGTTAAATGTTTGATCCATTCTTTTTTTCAAAAAAGTTTAATTTTACTTTGTTCAAGACCTTTACCACATATAGGAGATTAATAACTCAGCAGTAAGTTAAAGCTAACTTTTTTATTGCCATATAAAGGGGAACAAAGAACACCACTTGTTGGCACATATGAAGCCTAACCTACTCAGATTATATTTCATCATCCATTTACTATTGTTTCTGTTATCTTTGAATCTATAAAATTTACAAAACATTCATAATTAAAGTTGTCCTATATACATAGATTTAGATCACCTGCAAGTCCCAGTTATTCGTTCTTACCCGATCACTGAGTTCATTTACCTCCTTGTCATTAAGGTCCCACACATCTAAATGACCAAGGAACCTAAGGCGAGGGCAAGTGGTGCACAAGACATTGATAGAATCAAGGGTCAGAATGCAGTTTAACTGGTTGTACAAGTTGTACTTATACTGACACTCAGCAGTGAAGCTCTCAAGCTTAGGAAGAAGAGGTGCTATACTGCTGATCAACTCATCCCGGAACTCATCTACCATATAGTTTCTGTCATCTGAGAGTGTAATGGAAAGTGTAACAAGGTCTGGGGCCCCTATAACCAGGGTCCTGAAAGCAGCATACTCAATAAAGCTTGAACGCACAAGAGTGAAAGACTTGAGGGTTGGGAACTTCAGCATTGAACCCTCATGCTCCTGTCCAACTTGAAAAGTTGAGTGGCGGAGGGTTAGGTATTTGAGTTTCACGCGGCTGCGGCTCAGGGAAAGTAGCAAAGGCCAGGCAACCTGGAACTCCAGATTAATGTCTAGCGTTTCCAGAAACTTGAAGCCACGAACACTTAAGTGAAGATCAACCTGTGCTATTTTCATCGACTTAACATTTGGAAAATTTTCTGTAACAGCTCTTGTTATCCCCTGGGAAACAATCAGTTCAATGCTGTTCAAGTTTGGCAAGATACTTTTTAAATATGATAAATCTGGCATTGGTCGCCTGTTGTAGGTATCAATATCACTTAGGTGTTTCAAGTACAAACTCTGAGGGGGATGCTGTTGATTCCTTAACATACTAAGGCTTACCAACATTGGTGCACCAGAAATATATTCCAGTTCTCTCATTGAACATAAAGCATGTGCCACATGAGTCGCTAGACTGCCGTCCTCATCATCCAACCTTGGCAATACGAGCACTTGAAGTCTAGGGCAACCAGATGGCTTAGTTCCTGTAAAGTCCCCAGGAGCCCGGTCATACAGAGCTCCTAGAGAGTTCACCAGCTCCCTCTCCTGTCGAGCAAAAGCTGGGTCTTCCTTTACATCATTCATTGCTGCAGTGGCATCACACTCGCATGCTAGTTCCAAGCAACGTAGGTTTCTACAGTGACGACCAATTATTCTGATAACCTCCCCAGACACCAAGTGTGGCCAGTGGATTGATGTCAGACTGGCCAGTTTTGGTGCGTTTTCACCAAAAATTTTAATTAACATGTTTTCTACTTTCAACGCATCAATTTCATTGGTTTCCTTTGGATTTTGGTTGTTCAGTTTGCAGGTGGAGACCCATTTGATGCTCTGGTGAATAACTGGTGTCAGGTTCAATTTTGTGATTGCAGGGTCAAGGAGCGAGCTAAGGGCATAACTTAAAGCCTGACCAAGTCTTTGAACTGTAGCTCCAAAGGACTCCTCTTTCTTAATCTTTCTCGTTTTGCCCAGCTTTGTCATCACTTCTGTGACCAGGAGGAGAACCTGATGAAGTAGCTTCTCTCGACGGTCCTTGGGAATGCCGTTGCCCACATATTTTTGAATTTTGAGGACCTGACTGATTGGATTGCTTGTCAGGATGCTGCTCGAGACTCTTGTGACCTGTTTGGAAAATGTCATTTACTCTCCAAAAGTATGCATATTAGATAAGGTTTGACAGCTTTATTTTAGAAAATTTTCATGCAGAATTAGAGCTCATCCCTGTAGACATTAGAGGGTTAATGCCAAGACTATGTCAAGCAATAGATTCCCAAATGTGCATATAATATCACTACTGTACTATATCCTGAAAATATACTTGACAAGTGTATGAATAAATGCAATCCTTGTATCTCACGGGTCTTCGTGTGCCCCCTGTCTTCTTGGCCCGTCCAACCAGACGTTTAGCTGCTCCACAGAGTTGACCCCCTGCCACAGTGATGAAGGCTGCTGCCAGGGTTAAGGCTAGTGCATCCACGCACAAGGTCTTCAGGGCAAACACAGGCTTTAGGGGAGGCATGACTCCTGCAAAGGGATAGGATATATGTCATATGCAAGGTGGTTGTAAGTGAGAAGAAAATACAGAGAACAGTATGGAGTAAACAATTCAGGAATTCTAGGTTAAAATTACACACATAAATACCCATTCATCTTGAGGTTCATTCCTTCACATTTGGTTTTTCTAACCAAGGTCTGAGCACTTACCCAAGCATGAGTAAGGGCTTTGTTCTCTACCCAATCGAGCTAATAGGCATTCTTACGTACTGTTTCATTTCATAAATGAAGAATAAGTTTAGCTTGGGAATTGTGAGACATATTGTTGGTGGTAGTACATCAGCTGCCAACATTTTCAGTACTCAAACTACAATGTGTCAATTTTTTAGAAATCCTTTTTCATTATATATGCACCGTCAGTGTGAAGTAGGGATAGACAGATATCATACGTGTTACTCTGTGTGTTTAATTACCGATCTGTACTATACAAGGAAGGAGTTTTTTACTCCTGGGGCCCTATTTCATGGACATTCTCTACCATATAACCTTTTGAATTTATGTATGCTGTTTGCACTGAACATATCCTCTTTCACTGTATTCTAAATAAGTACTTCTTTACACTAAAAAATTATTTTCTTACATTTTTTTTCTAGACTTCATGTTGTGTACTCTTTTTGTTCCATCTCTGCATCTCAAAGACCTGTTTACTGTTCATGCCATTAATCTAGTTTAAATATGTGATGGTTTTGATTATCCAATTTTGTTTAATGACTTAAGATCAAGCTCCTATCACTTGGCCTTCTTGGTCTCCTTCATATACTGGTGTGAGGGGGTTCTGCCTTCATTTGATTCATCCATATTGGTGAGGGAGTTCTTCCCTCATTTGATTCTTCCCATTTTTTTGTCTTCTGACAGGAATCTCAATCTTGCACTCTCTCTCCCAATGAAATTATCTTTTCCTTTAAGCTTCCAAGCCTACTTTAGCTCTTTACTTGCTACACATCTCCACAATGAATGCAATCCGTGGTTGTAATCCCTTTAAACCTTGCTTATAGCTATCAATTCTTCTTCCTTTTTTTACTCTCTAGACCTGCATTTGTAATGTCTGTTTGTATCAAGTAGCTTTTTGACATAATTCTGTTCCTCATTTACCATTTCCTGTATGTAAGATATTTTTTTCATCAAAAAAAAAACATCATTGACATAACATAGGTAAATCTCACTCTGTACATGTTCTCCCAGTTGAGTACTTGTTTATTTCCTGAATTTGAGATAGTTTATCTCCCTAGATTTTAGGCAATTAATAATGTGTGGATAGATTTTGGCGATTAATAATGTGTGTCTGTGATTACCTACTTGAAACTGACTATTTTTACAGCACAGGAAAGATTTTACACTTGAGGGGTTGCATCTTCTGAACCTTCTCTACCATCACACAACTTCTCAAACTAATGTACGTATATTAGAGCATGTAATATTCACCTGCAAATCAATTTCAATTATTTTACCACTGCCCACTTGAGGATTGAACCTAGTCTACCGAGAGCAGCAGGCTGACGTTTTATCCATTTGACAGCTGATGAGCTAAATTCTATTACCCTGGTACAGGCATCTACAGCTCCAGAGGACCCGGCCCATGCACTGTGGGCCAAGAGCATAAGCAAGGGCATGCACTCTCTGGTCCCGAGGAAGCTGGAAATCAACTTACGCACATCTCAGTAATGTCTATATGTCATATCATGTAATGTTCGCATGTAAATCAATGTAGACAATTTTATCATAAAGAGAAAGGCTTAGAATAATCAGAACTGTATACTGACTTCAATCCTCAAACTTCAGAATTATTAAAATGATGTATCTTGCTTGCAAATGTTCTCTAAATGATCAGTGGACATCTTACTCCAGAGGTTAATAGATGGTTTGCAAAAAATGGAAAATGAAACTGAGAATCATCCTTGCCTGTCCCATAACAACTAGTAGTCTAGCTATGAGGAAAGACCTTTGTCTTTTTACTATTACAGACAATCTTACTGGTATATGAACAGTCAAACAAATGCATCCCAATTCATGCACAAAAGCAGTCCAGAATTCCTTCTACATAGGCAGACTTTCATCACGCATTTATGCAAATGTCCATAAATATGACATTCTCTATTTACATATAACATGGTTTTATTAAAATAAACAAATAAATTTGCATCATATTTGAGGAAAATAACCTGGATGTGCTGACTCTGAGTGAAATATAGCTCAAAGGTAAAGGGAAATAACAGTTTTGAAGTGTCTTGAGAGTAATGTCCAGGGATGGTGAAAGGACAAGAGCTAAGGAAGGAGTAGAATTACTCCTGAGGCTGGAGTTGTGGGAGTATGTGATAGAGTGTAAGGATTTAAATTCTAGATTGATGTGGGTATAAATGAAAGTGGATGGCAAGAGATAGGTGATTATTATTAGTGCTTATGCACCAAGCCATTAGAAGAAAGATCATGAGGGGCAAGTGTTTTGGGAGCAAATGAGTGTGTTGGAAGTTTTGATGTAGAAGACAGGGTATTAGTTGGCAGATGAGGGAATAACCAGGGGATATTGGATATTCAGAGTATGAATGGAAATGATGACTGTTGATTAGGAATAAATGGTTTGAAAGTTGAAAAATATATGTGTGCGAGTAGGAGAGATGGTCAGCGGGCATTAATATATTACATATTAACTGATAAGCATGTAAAAGAGATTTTCGATGTAAAGGTGCCAAGAGGAGCAGCTGGTGGGATGTCTTTTCACTATCTTATGGCTCCAAGGGTGAAGATTTGTACAAGAGGTTCTGAAACAGAGGAGACAATGTCAGCAAGAAGAGTTGCAAGAATAGGTGAGCTTGGAGACGAGATGTGTGAAGAAATACCAGGAGAGATTGAGTGTAGAATGGCATAAGCTTAGAGTAATTGAGGCAAGAGGAGTGGGTGAAGAATGGGAGGTATTTAGGGAAGCATAGCTGGCGTGAGCAAGAGATGCGTGTGGCATGGGAAAGGTGAGAGGTGGGCAGATTAGAAAGGATAGTCAGTGGTAGGATGAAGTTAATGAAAAAGAAAGGCATTTGCATGATACAAGGAAGGATTGCATATGACTGGGGGATGTTTAAGAGAAAGCAGCAGAAAGTCAAGATTAAGGTGTAGGGATTGAACCAGAAGGGGAATGAGAGTTGGAGTGAACAAGTATCAGTAAACTTTAAGGAGAATAAAATGTTTTGGAAGGAGGTAAATAATGTTTGAAAGACAAGAGAACAAAGGGGAACATGTGTGAAGGGGCAAAAGGGGAAGTGGTAACAGGTAGTGTTGAAGTGAGGAGATAAAATGAGTAATTTGAAGAACTGTTAAATGTGTTTGATGATAAAGTGGTAGGTGTAAGATGTTTGGACTAGGGTGGTATGTGAAATGAGAGAGTCATGGAGAGTAGTTTGATGAGGGAAAGAGGAGATGAAAGCCTTGTGCAAGTGTGGATGGTATGGCAATTGAATGCATTAGGAAAGGGAGTGACTGTTCTTGATTGGTTGGTAAGGATTTTCAATATATGAATGTGTCATGGGAAGGTGTGTGAGGAATGGCAGAATGCATGTATAATGCCACTGCATAAGGGCAAGGGGGGATTAAGGCGAGTGTTCACACTACAAAGGTGTCAGCTGGAAGACAATACCTGGTAAGTTGAATGGGAGGATATTGACAGAGGGTGAAGGCATGTACAGAGCACCAGACTGGGAAGGAGCAGTGTAGTTTCAGAAGTGGTAGAGAATGTGTGGATCAGGTGTTTGCTTTGAAGAATGTATGTTTGAAATACTTAGAATAACATATGGATCTGTAAGTAGCATTTATGGATCCGGAGAAAGAATATGATAGGAATGATAGAGATACTTTGTATAAGGTCTTAAGAATTTAGAGTGTGGGAGGAAAGCTGCTAGAAGTGGTGATAAGTTTTTTCAGGGGTGTAAGGCTTGTGAACAAGTAGGAAGAGAGGAGAGTGAATGGTTCCAAGTGAAGGTTGGTCTGCGAAAGTGGTGTGTGATGTCACCAAATTTGTTTAATATATGGATGGGGTGGTGACAGAGGCAAATGCAAGAGTTGGAGAGAGGAGCAAGTATGCAGTCTGTGGGGGATGAGAGGGCTTAGGAAGTGAGTCAGTTGTTTGCTGATGATGCAGCACATGGTGGATTTTGTGAGAAACTGAAGAAATTGGAGACTTGGGTTGGGGAGAATGTGTGAAAGGAAAAGTTAAAAGTGAACGTAAATAACAGCAAGGTTATTGGGTTTAATAGGGTTGAGGAACAGGTTAGTTTGGTTGTGAGTTTGAAGAGAGAAAATTTGGAGGAAAAGTGTTTTAGATACCTGGGAGTGGATATAGCAGCAAATGGAACCACTGAAGAGGAAGCAAGTCACAGGGTGGGGGAGGAGGTGCAGGTTTAGGGAGCCCTGATGAATGTGTGGAGAGAGAGAATGTTATCTGGGAGGGTAATAATGGCCACATATTGTCCTTAAAAACACTGCACTTCCAATACATACACCCTTCTCTGCACAACCCTATTTATAGCCCATGCCTCACAACCATATAATATTGTTGGAACTACTATTCCTTCAAACATGCCCATTTTTGCTTTTCGAGATAACGTTCTGTCTTTCCACACATTCTTCATCGCTCACAGACCCTCTGCTCCCTCCCCTACCCAATGACTCACTTCTGCTTCCATGGTTCCATTTGCTGCCAAGTCTACTCCCAGATATCTGAAACCCTTCACTTCCTCCAATTTTTCTCTGTTTAAACTTACATTCCAACTAACTTATCCCTCAACCCTGTTGAAATGCTGAACCTAATAATCTTACTTTTATTTACGTTTACTCTCAACTCTCTCCTTTTACACACTCTAACAGACTCAATCACCAACTTCTACAGTTTCTCACTTGAATCAACCACCAGTGCTGTATCATCACCAAACAACTGACTCACTTCCTAGGCCCTATTATCCCCAACAGACTGCATACTCGCTTCTCTCTCTCTCTCTCTCTC
>JAUUDZ010057090.1:0-10350 GCA_032361705.1 Panulirus versicolor | reverse complement strand
CATCCACCAAGTTAGAAGAGCAAGAATTCCCAGGCTTTCTTACCCTCAAGACCCAGACACACCGTATCTTTATTCCTTTTGTTCTCTACAGCCTAGGTTCGACTCTCGCGCGCGCAGTTGTGAAATCTAGCTTCTCCCAATGCCTTCCCTCTTCTCCTAAGCGAGCACTATCTCACTCTCAACGTACTAATACTTGTAACTCCTCTGATTACTTGCGAGTGATCCAACATTAAAAAACGGGTCTTAGAATGATGGTTTGGCATCTCAATGGTTCGTCTGTCTTTTCAGTATAGGGTATATCAGTTGTTGAAATGTAACTAATAATTCTGTATCATTTTCACTTAACTGTTACCTATAAGTACTTAGATTACTTGTTGCTTGTGACGCTTTTCTCTGTTTTCAGTAACGATCATACATTCTTTTTTTGTTTTATATGTGTATATAATTATCATCTTATTTCCATCATTCCATCAGCTGTTTTACAGATGCAGTTAAGTGCCATATGGGATTTACCCTAATCCGCGTTCTGGAAATTATAGCAAAATGGTCTAGTAAACGTAAGATTAAAAATTGTCTTTCTCAGTACATTTTAATTTCCATATTTATACAGATAAATAACTTTCTTGTTTTGAATTAGTTGTATACCAAGTTACAAAAAAAAATCAGGTGTGTGAAAGACACTATGCAGTGCTTCCCTGTTGCAGGTCGCCAGTTCTGTGGTCACGTATCTGGTCATCGCCTTCCAGTTCAGTTTCTCGGAGACACCGAACACCCAGGCCGGCAACTGTACCGTCAGGGATCTACTATGAAACCCCCAGCGCTCGACACCTTCCCTCATCCTACGAAAGCAGCCGCCAGTAACACCTCTGTATGATAAACTTCCATACACGTGTACTCTCTATAGCCACACACTGAAGCAGACGGTCCTGTACAAGTGCCCCATGACACGAGATGTAGGTTCATGATTAAAGTGAAAATCTAATTAGTTAAAACCACTCATTTCGCTTGTGTCTGGAAACGTTCATCTAATGGGAGCGAAAGTGATACGTACGTTTCAAATTCTTAATTGTATTGACAGTTCCTATGTCCTTCTGCTACCCAAGTGAATAGACAAAAAAAAAAGGTCTCTTGTACATTACTTTTAATAAGGCTAATGATTAATTGTGATAATTTCCAGCAACGTTTCATCGTTGATGAACGTGTGTGGAGCAGCTGCAAATTTTGACCAAATTTCCATTCCGGATTGATACGTTACCACACTGAAAATCACATCAAATCTATTCCCAGTATTGACCTTAGATATAATTTGGGTTATCCCTCAATGACAATCGAAGTTTAGCTCACTTCCAGCAGCTTTGTGCACTGTTAAAAAAGAAAATAAAACGAATTCAAAAGAAAAAAAATTCTTATGTATATGTAATCAAAATCCATTTAGTACAACTCAAATCTTGGAAACCAGTCAATATAAAAACAATACAATCTCCCAGTACACTGTCGAGTGTGAGAGAAGGAGCCAAATATTTTCTAGATAGATGCTGGATAGGATACGTCTAACCATAGCATGCCCTATTGCTGATGGCATTTGAAACTAGGGTGAAAGTTGGTCTCCTTCCACCGTAGCACCAATGAGTCAATCCTGTGTGTCTGATCCTCAACCTTGCTAGAGCCACTTCTGCTTGTCAGCTGGGATGAACGATCGTTTCCCAGCTGCTAAGGTCTGGTCTAATTCTTCGCACTTTGTCTCCATCCCTGCCTTCATCTTTTGCGAGCATATTCTCGTATTTGGGACTTCATTAAACGATGTAGGAGAGCAGTTTCAGGTGGTAAATGCCTACAGAAATAGATTCAAACTGGAATCTGTTACAGATCAATTCTCCCTCCAAATACCAGTTCACCTGATCGATGGTTGACCATAGCCCTACAGCTGGGAGAATCTGGATCTCTCTGCATCCAGTTGTAGCAAATTCATGCATACACGATGCAGCCGTAGAGATTGTTCTACGCTCTCTGCTACTAAGGATTGCGCTGGAGAAGATGGGAAGGCTCCACTGCAGAACCTTAGAGCTTCGTTGTGGACGGGATCCAACATCTTGAGAAGTGTGGTCCAGGCAGACGAATATGTCCGCTGGGCCACATTGCCACGGGATAATGATCAGTATGGCCGTAGTAACGTTGTGTCGCCCCGAGGAGGAGTTAGGACATTGGCCGACTTGTTGGCGCAGCTAACGTGGCCCCAGGGTGGATGTGTGGTGATGGCTTGCTCGTTGGTGTGGCTGATGTTGCCCCAGGAAGGAGTTTGGACGAGTGATGGCTTACTTGTTGGAGTGACTTACAATTACCCCAGGGAGGAGGAAGGATGATTGCCGACTCTTTCGTATGAACATTAACGTATGAAAATTCGCTGGTGATACAAAGCTGGAAATTAAATCTACAAATGAACTTAAACGTCTGTGGTTTCACACTGACATAGACAAATGTGGCAAAATCCTTTTAGTTTTACATAACGGTAGTAATGACGAAAAAACAAGCTACAGTACGAATTCTACTGAACTATAAAAGGGTAAATGAGGAAAAAGACTTTGGGTCAATGTCTCTGGTGACCTAACCCCCCAAAACAATGCACAGAAGCAGTGAGGAAAGCTAACAAAATTCTTGGATTCACAGGTGGGGCGTTTGAATTTGAGTCTAGGAAAATCATCCAGACTCTACAATTCAAAGTTTCATCCCCATCTTGAATAGTCTGTCCGGTTCTGGTCACCCTTCTTAAAAAAGACAGATATGATGGAGACAGTGCAGTGTCAAGCTACTGAGATGATTGATTCTCAGGCTAAGCCAATCCCTATGAGAGCCGGTTAAGAGGTGATCTAATGCAAATATTCAAAATCATCAAAATCTTTGATAATCTAATTCTAACACACTACTTGAGAGTCGATTCACCTGATTTTGCTCGAAGTAATGGATACAAACTCGTGGGCAGACGTTTTACCTCGAACGAGGCGAATCACTTTACTTCAACAGGATTGTTAACAAATGGAATGATTTGACAATTAGAGTGACTGAAAACAGTGCTATAGATACGTTCAATAGTTGACTTGATAAATATTTCGCTTCAAGTCCAACGCTTGCATTATTTGCTCCTAACTGGCACTGACTGTGTGCAGGTTACGCTCTTTGAACTAGGTGTATGCCTCACTAATCTGTAAGTTTCTAATACCCTCTACTATCACACGCAGCCTCAAAAGGACCCAGTGGTATATTGCCGTTTCAATTCCATTGTCTTCCTTATGTGGTCTCAAGGACGAGGTAGGACGATGTCGGACTCCTTGGTGTGGCTGGAGGAGTCGGTACGATGATTGACTCAGTGGTACGCCCGACGTGGCCTCAGAGAAGAGGTGGGATGATGGCTGACTTGTTGGTGTTGTGTATGTGGCGCCAAGTGGGAAGTGTGACGGTGGCTGACACGTTGATGTGGCTGATGACGTCCTATGGAATTGGTGGGACGATGTCCGATTAGTTGGCACTATGGTTGACTTGTTGGTGTAGCTGATGTGGCCCATGGGAGGAGGCGAGGCGATGGCTGACTTTTTGGTGTAGATGTCGTGACCCCAGGAAGGAGATGTGATGTTGGTTCATTTATTGGTGTGGCAGATGTGGTCCCAGGGAGGAGGTTGAACGATGGCTTGTTTGTTAGTGTGGCTGGTGTGGCCCCAGGGAGGAGGTGGGGTGATAGCTGACTTATTGGTGTGGCTAATGTCATCGAAGGCAACAGATTAGAAGATGGTGGACTTGTGAGTTTATGTGGCCCTATGGTGGAGGTGGGACGATAGCCGACTTCTTGGTGTTGCTGATGTGGCCCCTAGAGACGAGGTGGTTCAACTAACATTTATTCGTTGGTACTGATGACGTGACCCCGGGGAGAAGATTAGACGAGAAGTGACTTGGTGTGGTTGATATAGCCCAGGGAAAAGGTAGTATTGTAGCTTACTCGCTGGTTTGGTTAAGTGACCCATGGGATGAGATGGGATGATTGCCGACTTGTTGGTGTTGCTGATGTGGCCCCCTAGAGACGAGGTGGGATGACGAAAGACTTGTTGGTGTGGTTGGTGTAGTCTCAGGGAGGAGGCAGAATAATAGCTTACTCGTAGATTTGGATGTTGTGTATAACTTTCCGTTGTCAATGTTACTTTCTTTCTGTCTCGCCCAACACATCAAGGAGGAGATGTGATTTGGTCTGACTTATTGATGTAGCTAATACGGCCACAGGAAGGAAGTGGAAAGATGGTTGATTTGTTGAGGCTACTGCTTTGGTCTCATGGAGGAGGCAGAACGGTCCTCGACCTGTTAGTGTGGCTGATGTTGCCATAGACAGGAGGTGGGATGATGGTTGACTAGTCGATGCTGCTGATGTAGCTCCAGAAAGGAGATTAGATGATAGAGAACTTGTTGTTGTGGCTGATGTAGCCAAGGGCAGATGGGACGATGACTGACTTCTTGGTGTGGCTGAAAATACCCAAAAGAGGAGGCAGGACGTTGACTTACTTGTTGGGACGATGGATGACCTATTAGTGTGGTTCATGTGGCCCTGAAAAGGAGGTAGAACGATGGCTGACGTGTTGGTGTGGCGCGTGTGGCCTCAGGGAGGAGGTGGGACGATTACTGACCTGTTGATGTGGCTGATGTGTCCTCATGGATTTAGGATGATGGCTGTCTTATTTGTCTGGCTGATGTTGTCCAAGGGAGGAAATAAGAAGATGGCGAACTAGTTGTACGTTATGTGGCCCCAAGGACGAGATGGGACGATGGCTGACTTATTGGTTTGGTTTATGTAACCCTACTGACGAAGGCTGACTTGTTGATGTTGCTGATGTGGCCCGAGAGAAGAGGAGAAACTGCATCTGACAGCAACAGACCAATGTAACCTAACGAGGCTGTCTGTATTTGTGGAAGAGAGCAGAAATCTATGGTAGAAGATAGACATATTCTTAAAAGAGGACGACGACCTGTAAACTCCGTGCCCCTAGGGAAGTGCAAGTACTGCAGTCGTGGAATTGAATCAAAATATTTATCAAGTCTCTGCATATACGTACAATGGCACTACTGTTAGTTTATTACCACTTCGGACATCCAGTTAGGTTAGGTTAGGTTGAAATTGTTTTTTCAATGGTTTTTGATGCCTCAAACGATTTTGACCGTTGTTATCGCAGATCACTACTTTTTGTGATTTCGTCCACTGGGGGGTCCTCTATTATTGATGGATAAAGGGGATATCCCAAAAGGTAGTAATTTGCCGTATACGCGAGGTCTTAATTGTAGAAAACATAAAAAGAACATCGGAAAGACATAATTTCAACTTCCAAACAGTCGAATGCCCGAAACGGTAATTTTACCCTGGTTTCAGCTATTCTAAGTGGTAGGTCTATAAATATATCAACAATCCTGTTTAAGAAAGAGTATTTCGCTTCATTCGAGGTGAAACGTTTGCCCACGAGTGATATCATATGAAACTATCTTTAAGTGGCTCGTTAGATCGAGATTATCGAAACCTTTAATGAGTTTGAATACTTGTGTTAGCTCACATCTTAACCTTCTCTTTTCTAAGTTAAACAGATTTAATTCGTTTGGTTGGATCTCATATGATTTGCTTCTCAGGTCGAGAATCATCTTGGTGGCTCAATCTTTGAACTCTCTCCACTCCGTCTGTCCTTCCTCAAGCACGATGACCAAAACTGAACGCGATATTCAAGACGAGGACGCATGAGCTAGTTATAAAGAGCGAGGATAATTTCCTCAGGCTTATATTCGAAAGCCCCAACCAATGAGTCCAAGAATTTTGTTCGCCTTTTTCACTGCTTACTTGGCTGTAGGTCACCAGATATAATTACATTCATGTTCACTTCCTCATTTTCCTTCTGAAGCTCAACAGGATTCATGCTGAAGTCTGTCTTGTCATTTTTACTACCAATGTGTAAAACTGTTTGCATTTACCAGTATTACAATTCATTTGCCACCAGTTACCCCAGTGTATCAGTTTATCTATGTCAGTTTAAAGCTGTAGACGATCATTTTCTTTAGTCGATATATATCCTTAGCATTATCCGCGAATTCAGAAGTCTTACAATGCAGCTCACTGTCAGTATCAATATATATGAGAAAGAGAACAGGTCCTAAGATGGATCCCTGTGGCACACCACTTATGTCAATATTTGCCAGTCAGCCAATTTTCTATTCACCTAAGTACAATCCCATCCATACCCTGCGACTTAACTTTTGTTAGTCATCTTTGATGTGGAACTTTATTAAGCTTTTTTGAAAATCTGAATAGATGAGATCCACTGCTTTACTCCCACCATACATGTTCATTATTTCATACGTCAAGCCGATTTGACAGATGAGCGATTTCGTCGAAAGCCATACTGAGAATCATTTAACTGGTGGTCCTCTAAATGGTTTACATACTTATCCCGAATGATGGTTTCCTAAGTTTACCGACCACAAACGTTAAGCTAATCGGCCGATAATTTCCGGCAGCGATTTATTACCTTTTTTGAATATTGGTGTTACTTTGACAAATTTCCATCCCTCTAAAAAAATTTCTTGTGGCAAGTTACTAAAAGGAGCAGCAAAGGGTTTACACTATTTCATTTTTCTCGTCTTTCAGTCTCCTCGGCTGAAACATATCTGGGCCTGCTGTTATATTTACGCATACTCCATTTAGTGCTGATGTATATCTACATTTTTTCAATATGGTGTAAAACGTTTTCCTTTTATGATAATGGAGCTAGATTTGGGGGACGAATCATATCTTCAATTGTCAATACAGATAAAAAGAATATAAGTAACTGGACTCTATATCAAAACAAGGAGTCGAATGTACTTTACATAAGGAGAGAAACTGACTCTAAGTTATGACAAGGAGATGAATGTACTCTTTTGTTCTACAAGGTGAAGGGACAGTGTTAAAAGATGAGACTTGGACTCTCTCTCAGTATGAAGAAAGAAGTGGATTTTGTTTCGACACGGAGGGAAATGCATTCTATGTCAAGACAAGGAAGGGTAATGGAATCTCAGTGAGGACAAGAGAGGGGATTTCTTCTTTAGGCATGTAGTTGAATGGACTCCGTATTAAGAGAAGAACATGAATGGACATTGTATCAAAAGAAAGTGGTGAAATGGACTCTATTTTGTGAAGGAGGTGAATGGACTCTACAGTGATAGGAGGTGGTGAAATTGACTCTTTCCTAAAAAAGAAGGGACTCTTGTGATTGATCAAGGAGAGAAATGAACTCCTTGTTAGGACAAGGAATTGAATGGAGTCTCTTTTAAGAAAAAAAGGGGTAAGGGGGGGATATCCTCTTTGTTAAAAAGAAGTAGAGAAATGGGCTATCATGTTCAAACAATGAGAAGCATGGAACCTCTGTTAAGATGACGAGAGGAATGGACTCAGTTAAAAGGAGGAGGAAAACGTACTCTGTGTTTGGACAAGAATGGAAATGGACTCTGTGTGAGACCGAGGAGGGGAATGAATTCTGTGTTAAGGCAAGGAGGGAAACAGATTCTATATCAGGACAAGGAGAGGAATGTAGGCTATGTTACGGCAAGGAGGGAGATTGGCTTTGTGTTCATACTCCTTGAAGAATAGTGTTTGCGTTATGACAAGGAGGGTAATGGACTATGCGATTAAACAGACGAGAATGGACTCTGTATTTGGAGAAGGATGGAAATGAATTCTATCCTAAGTCAAGAATGGAAATGAACTCTATGTAAGGCGAAGGAGAGGAATGGACATGGAGGGATACTGGATCTTTGTTTAGAGGGAAGAATGGAATCTATAACAAGACAAAGAGGGAAATGGATTCTATGTTTAGACGAGGAGGAGAATGGGCTTCGTGTGAAAATACGGATGGGTTTGGGCACTGTGTTTGGTCTGTGACGGAATGGACTCTATACAATGAATGGATTGGCCTTTCTGTGAAGACAAGGAGGAGACTAGACTTTTGATAAAACAAGGTGGAAAATTAACCCTATGGAAAAATGGAAGTTGACTTTGTTTTAAGCCAAAAATGAGAATGAATTCTATCTGAAGGCAAAGATGAGTATAGTGTCTATGTTAGGACAAGGAAAGGAATGAAAAATGAGGGAAATGGCCTCTATATTTAAACAAGGGGTTAGAATGGATGCTGTGTAAGGAGGGGAATCAATTCTGTTTTTATACAAAAAGAATAGTGAATCTATGTTAAGATGAGGAGGGAAATGGACTATATACAAGGAGTGAATAGAATTTGTATGAAGATAAATATGTGACTGGACTCTGCTTTAAAACATGAAGGAAAATAGACTGTTTAAACAAAGTAGAAATGGACTTAAGACAATTATGGGAATGAATTTCATCTTAAGGCAAGGAAGAAGATAGTCTTTATGTTAAGACAATCAATGGTGTATATCATAAGTTACGATCAGAAGGGAAATGAACTCAGTGTTTGGAGAACGAGAAGAATGGAGACTATGTTAAAACAAGGAGGATAATAGACTATATGTTTATACAATGAACAGAATGGACTTTGTGTGAAGACAAGGAGGAGACGAGACAAGAGTTAAAATAGAATTTGTGTTGAGAAAAGGAGGATAATGAATTCTACCTTACGGCATTGACGGAAATAGACTGTGTTAGGAGGAGAGGAATGATCCCAATGATATAACACTGAGGGAAATGGACAATGTGGGAAATATACTATGTTTTATGGAATCAGAGTCATGTAGTTTGTGTTCAGACAAGGTGGACTCTACGTTTAGATAAGGACGGAAATGGACTCTATGTTGTAATGTGGAAGGAAATTCTTTGTATGAAGGCAAGTAGGGAAATGGACACGTTGTCACGAGGAGGGAAAATGTATTATGCCTTGCGACAACAAGGGCTGTGTTAAGGCAAGGGTGGAAATGGAGCGAACTGGACTCTGTCTTAGTGAAGGAGAGATGGAGACTGCCTTAAGTAAAGAAAGGAAAGAAATTCCTCTTGAAAACAAGACCGGAAAAGAACTTTCCATAAGGATAAGGAGAGAAAGGAACCCTGCCTTACGAAATCATCTGACAGCCGTTCAATCCCCGACAAAACAAAGTGGCTTACTTCCTGAAACACGTCAGTTGCACTTCGGTTCCTCATTTTGTGGCTCACTTGTGCAGCTGAGCTGACCCACGACACCTGGACACACGATGGCGGGCAACTCTCTGACACAAGACAACAGCTCACTCTCGGACACGTTCTGAAAAGCCATCACCTGGTCAGACCTCGGTCTGAATACGTCGCTCAATTACGGTCACAAAAAGTATTCAAAGATTTAAATAAACTACGAGTTCAAAGAAGAGCAACCAAGATAATCTTTTCACTCAGAAACAAACCTTACTTAGGGTTAGACTCAGAGACTAAATTTATTCTCTTTCAATTAATGCTGATTGCAAAGAGATTTTATAGATGTATTAACATTAAATGATTTAACGTTGACATACAAAGATTTCCTCATTTTAGCCATATTTAACTACTACAAATATCGGTGTGCAAATAAAAGGAAAGATTTTTAATATTGTAGAGTGGTACAACACACCAATACAATCTTCCTGTTGCAGTAAATCTAAAAAATATCAGTAACTTCAGATCAAGGCTAGACGAATACCTCAGTTATGAAGTAATGTTACTAGGGAAGGAGAGAGATGTCTTGGCGTTACCTACTGGGAATGAGTGTGAGTGAATGGGAGATGTACAGGAGAAAGCGACAGGTCAAAAGGCAGGTGCGGGGACTGAAAACAAGAAATGGAAATGAGGTAGAATAAGAAAATATAATCAAACTTCAGAAGGGAAAATGGATTTTGCAGGATGATAAGGAGGGAAATGGGCTCTGCACCAAGACAAGGAAAGAAAACGAATCTGCAATAGGAAAGGGAGAGAACTAGGATCTTCTGTAAGGCAGAGAGAGAAACAGACTTTGGTAAATACAGACTGTACACAAAGATTTAAAAGAATGAATGATTGTAGAAAATGCTTGAGAGGTGGAGCCCTGGGAGTGTACAGTCAAAATAGGTAACTACATATAGATTATAATCAAAGAAAAATTATTAGCAAATAATATGTGGAATAGAAACTAATTAGAACATGACCGTCATGCATCTTTTGGATTATAATCTACGTCATTAAAAGATTATAGTGAAACAGGATTAGATCATTTCACAGTTTAAGCTACACTAAACTTACGAAATATCTTTATGTATTAAATACTTAAATCTATATTTATTTCATTATACTTTGTCGCTGTCTCCCGCGTTAGCGAGGTAGCGCAAGGAAACAGACGAAAGAATGGCCCA
>JAUUDZ010057079.1:0-10110 GCA_032361705.1 Panulirus versicolor | reverse complement strand
CCATGGATAACGCTTGGGTCGGCCAGCAAAGCAATGGAGTCCCTAGGAACTTGAAACACTGGATGTGAAATAAGAACAGGTAGACTAAATGATTGGAAATGAGATGAGTTTAGGCAGAAATTCAATGACTGGAAGTGGAATGAGAATGAGTAGAAGCTTAGTGACTGGAAGGGATTAAGATTAGGTGGAAACTCAGCGACTGTAGGTGAAACACGAACGATTGGAAACTTGGTGACGGGAAGTGGAATGAAGTAAGAAGAACGGACGATGAGGAAGGACAAAACGACGTCCCGAGTGTCAGTCAGCCATGGTAGACAGACGACACAAACACTAGGTTACCCGAGTGGCAGCATTGTGTAATGATACAGTACGAATATGTCATTACTTACACCAGTAGCCATATCTAATCCAAACCCACTCTTACTGATCGCCGGTTGACAATCACTCGCATCTAACGTCACTAATAAAGCCATACGAACTACAGCAATCCATACGAACGTCCCTAACGACCAGTAATTGACAGAAATTACCATATAGCCAACCACTTGCGATTCCCAACCACTGTCAACCTTTAGTTATCTATCCACAATACTCACAATAATGACACCTACCATTAATCTATCGATGATCATCTCGTTAAAAGCTATCAATAAATTGTCACGTCTGCCATGATCAACAACACGCCCGTTGACTCGTTTCTTCCTCCGGCATGGTTGACCCCTCACCACCTACTACCACCCCCTCATGACCTACAGTCATAACCTAGGTGTTCACATCACACTAAGAATTGACATTCTTGCCGGCACAGTGACGTCCTGTTACCCAAGTTCCCGGAGCGATATATCCACTCCGCTCCGACTGACCGACCAACAGAATACGGACGGAAGTCATCGTTCGCCGAGACTGTAAACAAGGGAATCCAACACTTCACACCGCACCAAGTGATGCTTCTCCTCAGCGATCGGAAGGGCACCCTATTCAACGACTCTGGCCAGTCGGACCAAACGCTTTAGACCGATCGTTGCGTGTCAGTTTCCCTTGCACGAAACGGATGTTTTAAAACGATTTGTTCTTTTAAGAAAGAAAAAAGATAAAACCAGTCATGTGTTCATGTTCTCAGCTACTAGAGGCATTATCATCAACCGGAGCTAAGTATCTGGGTAATGCTTACCTCCACGTACATATCCACACACACACCCTCCGTCACTTGCAGCTGTGTTAAGCGAGGGATTGATAGTCATAGCCGTGTGTGATTCAGCCATCAAGGTGTACAGTGTAGGGTCGTGTGACGGTACAACTTAGGAATGTGTCTGGGTACCACCTTGTAGGAACAAGGCAAGGTAGCAACATAGATACAAATGAAGATACAATGTAGGTACGTTAGAAAATACATGTGACACCACGACATGTTACGGTACAACGTATGATACATTCAATGGTACGACAAAGGTACATGTGACAACACAACGTAGGTACATCTCTACGTACATATGCCTTACGGTAAAACGTAGGTTCATGAGACGGTACAACGTATGCGTACGTCAAGTTACAACGTAAGCGTGTACTTGTGACGGTACAAATGTAAAGGTAACTTCGTGCTGTAAGCCGACAGGGGGGGGGGGGTGTGGCGTTATTATAGTGCATTATAAAAGCAATGAAATGAACTGAAATTAAGTCTCCCCAGCACAGAATTATGTAACACAAGAAGCGGACACAGTACGAACGAACCAAAGTATCACGTCCATCAAAGCAACTATTCCAAACACGTAAATTACCTGCACTTGACACCCGCCACCCCGGCCGAACCCGCCCAAAGTGAAACGTTCTATCAATGAACACGAAACGCTTCGAAGCGGAGCAGATGGAAGGCTCATTGAAAACTTTCGATTTGCATTCGCTCTTGGATACTGGAGTGTAACAAGCTGGCATCTCGAGGAACTCCAACACGCTCCACCGATCGTTAGAGGCATTAAATACGTAATCACAGCATTCATGTTCCTTGCTGTAAATCACGAACAAGAGAAGGTAATGCGAAACTCGGCGTCAGGATCATTTGCGTCCCTCTTGCATGCTAACCCACTTGGATTTCAACGCAGGACTAAAGACTTTAATGACGGTTCACTTGTTACATAATCAAGACGTTTGGTCGCTGTCGATGACATTGAGATTCATGTATTTTCCTCACAGTTATGTGGTAGTGAATCATGAAATGTTATGAAGTAGTGATTCACAAATGGTATGAGGTAGTGAATCATTAATCTTACGAAGCAATGACTCATGAATGTTATGAAGCAGTGAATCATGGATACGCGATGATTAAGCTGTTCATTTCTTAGGTCATTGTCTGCACATTGTAGAATACTTAGATTTTCATGTCGTTCATTTAAGTGTATGGATTCTGCTGGGGTTGTCACCAGGGCGTTATGCCGTTGGCTTGTTACGTTCCCACCCAGCAGTGCGGCACCGATGATGGTCAACTGCAGGCAGGCGGGTCGGACCCTGGGAGGCAACGAACGACCAGACACCAGTAATTATCATAGCTCGACCAGAATTAACAAACAGTGACGAATCATCGGTGAACCAGCCAGCTACCTGGCATAACGGATAGGTGCACCCGACAGGAGTACACACATACACACACACACACACATACACACGGGTAAAACTCCCTCCCCGTGTAGTACATATGGGTAATTACACACAACAGGACACAGCCAGGTGTATACAGGTTAACCTGCATACAGACAGTCAAATGCACCAAACATTTATACCAGCCGGGTGTATGCACGGTGGTTTATGTTACATAAAAGTAAAAGAGGAGTACGCAGGTCCCCCTCCCATCAGTATTCATGACATAGGAGCGACTGGGGAAAGAAATAAGGAGGGATGTGAGTGTTTCACGTCAAGTGATATGGTATTAGGTTTCATCATTATCATACTCATCCTTATGAAGTGATGAGGATTGGAGATTATGCTGACGAGTCGTGCCTTCATCTATATTATGCCAGAACCTAACCTCTTTATACAAAGCTATCAGCCAAAGGCACGTCTACCATAATGATGCTAATACTCTCTATGTGCAGGCACTTACTGCAGATCCTTTGGCAAGTATTTCAGGTAATAACCGCCTCTCGTCTCTCCTATACTGTCTTCTAAATCTTTTCTCTTCTTTAAATCTCAGTTGCTAAAATTTCACACCTCACTATTCCGTTGCGCTGAGACCCAAGCCTCCTACCGAGTGGCATCTGGACCTTGCCTAGTCTGGCACCAGAGAGATATTGTAAGTATCAATAATTTAATCATACCTAATACCGGAGACCCCATCCTTACCTCAGCTGAATCTATAGAGCATTCTTCAGACTCTAAACAGGTACATTAGCCTTTCCTCAGCTGGCACCATAGAGCAGTCTATAGGTCCTGTCCTGGAACGTTAACCTTCCCTCAGCTGGCTTTGTAGAGTATTTTCCGGGGTCTATCTCGGGACCTAAAACTTTTTTCAGCTGGCACTATAAAGCATTCTCTAGACTCTCGACTAGTACTAAAACTTTTCCTCGGCTGGTAATACAGGAAATTCTCCAAGCTCTACACTGACACACCAAGCTATTTCAGCTGGTACCACGAAGCCAATCGAACCCTCACAATGGCACTTAAACAGCCTCTCCAAGCACCGCAATGGCACTTTCCCCTCAGCTGGCACCATACAGCCTCTCCATGACCCAGACTGGCACTCCACAATACCATCTTCAACTTACACCACAGAGCCTCTCCAGGCTCCAGACCTGGCACCCGTTTCCCCTGCCACCTGCAACAGGCGCCATGTCAGCCTCTCCTGGATGCCTCCACAAGTTTGTTCTCCTCATCAACACATCGTAAATAACACCTTCCCCCATCCACCACCACCATCAATTCAACATCTACTTCCTGAAACCATCTTCCCCCTTCCTCCTCCTCCCCCTCTTTCTCCTCTCCATACAGGCGCCCCTCCCACTGTCCCCCCCCTCCCCTTCCTCCTTTCCCCTCCCCTCGCAGCCCGAAGTTACAGTGACGGATGACTTGCCACAGCAGTGGCCGAGTCCCTACACTCAGTAATTGCGCTGTCACTTGTCACCGTGATGGAGCAGTGATAAGGCTTATCTCTCTGCAGGCCACGTGGACGTGGGGGGTGGGGGTGGCGGTGAGGGGAAAGGAGGAGGAGGAGGAGGAGGACGAGGAGGACGAGGGGGAGGAGGAGGAGGGGGAGGTGGAGGTGGCTCGGGGGAGAGAACTTTTATTGGACATTCGCTGTTGTCTGAATCTTTTGTTTATTTTCGTCTTTGCGTTGAGGACAAATGGTTTTGTAGTTATTTTGCGACTGGTCCTCCGACACAGGCCCTTCCCCTGCCGCCATTGCTCAGCACCAGCAGAGAATATTTTCCCCGTGTGGCCAAGCAGCCCCGAGAAAAAGACAACTTTTTTCTTTTTCACGTATCTGTAAATCTTTTACATAAGATTTCTTACGTAAACTACCACCGTAATACTGAATAAGGAAGGCGAAAGTAATGTATTCTTTTGTTATGTGCCGTCCCTAGCGTTCTGAGATACATGGCCAAGCTTGTGGTGTTCTGTGATACGTGGCCAAGCTTGTGGTGTTTTGTGATACATGGCCAAGCTTGTGGTGTTTTGTGATACATGGCCAAACTTGTGGTGTGTTGTGATACGTGGCCAAGCTTGTGGTGTTCTGTGATACATGGCCAAGCTTGTGGTGTTTTGTGATACGTGGCCAAGCTTGTGGTGTTCTGTGATACATGGCCAAGCATGTGGTGTTTTGTGATACTTGGCTAAGCATGTGGTGTTCTGTGATACATGGCTAAGCTTGTGGTGTTCTGTGCTATATGGCCAAGCTTGTGGTGTCATATGATACATGGCCAAGCATATGGTGTCCTGTGATACATGGCCGAGCTTGTGGTGTTCTGTGATACATTGCTTGTGATACAAGACCTATAACCGGGTCATACTAAATACAATTCGTTTTCCCCTAACCTTGATATTATTACAGCCGGGCACTCAAATACGGAAGCCCTGTCCACCAAACCCGTCTTAAAATTCGAAAACCTAAACCAAACGCTACGATGGAACTCTGATAATACATATATTTACTGGCAGGACGATCGATCACAATGACTCGGTAATACGAACAACTAATTGTATGTAACAGGCTACTGCAAAGTATTTCGACACTAAGAAATCACCATCATCGTCATCATCTCCCCTCCGCCACCCACCCTCCCTCCGTCATGTGCCAAGTGTCAGCAATGTTGACACCAAGCTGACGCCGTGGCTGACAGTGAAGGCTGAGATTAATGTTGCTGTCGGTCACTGTCATGACACTGAATTTGCTGGGGGTGACTTTCCTGGCCACCCAAAACTCAGACCGGGAGCGCCTCTACAGACCTTAACTTGATGGGCAATTCCTATCCTGACCCTTAACTTAGTCCTATGCCTGTAATTGGTTACAGTGACTCTCCTACTCGTAACTCTGCCGGCACTGGGTTTTCCCTGCGCGTAACTTTGCTGGCAGTGAGTTTCCTGCCCGTAACTTAGCCCATAGTGATCTTACATGCCTGTGACTTTGCTAACAGTGAGTTTGCTGCTCCTAACTTTGCTGACCGTTATTTTCCTGCCCGCAACTTTTCCGACGGTGAGTTTCCTGCCCGTAACTCTGCCAACAGTAACTCGCCCGAGGACAGCACTGCCGCTATCAGGTAGGTTGTGGATGTTCTTCCAACAGTGGCCTACCTGACAACGACACGACACATTATAAGCCAGAGTTACTTCGTGCCCTCGTGACCTCATTCCCGATAATTGTAGTTAACTCCAGCTGTCCTCATTATCGTCATCACCTTCATCATCATCATCAATGATGGTCATCAATGTGTCATTATTTTCCCTCCTTTTATACTCGCTAAACAATATCATCACCATCTTCTGTCTCATGGTGATCACTACTTTTGTCATTACAATGTCACCATCATCATCATCATCATCATCACGGTAACACTTCCGCAACTGCGGTGAACCTGACGAGCAGTGGATGATGGCTTTGTCTGCGGCGGCCGCAACAGCGGCGGCGGGCGGCGGCTTCCTTGCGTCCCTCTTGGCATGGCTGACAGCGGCTTTGTCGACCAGTTTTCTCATATCGACGGCGAGAGGTTTTTGCACGTCTCTCAGCCTTGAAGACGACAAAGATAATGAACGTGTGGAAACGATGCGAATGAAGAAAACGACGTCGCGAACGACAGATAGCAAAAAAAAAAAAAAATGATGGAAAGAAAACGTAGTGAGGATGGCCGAGGCAACGACGACAACAACAACAAAAAATAAACGATGGTAATTACAACAACAACAGTTACAACGAACGGCAGCTTCGACAAGGACAGCAACAACGACACGGACGGCTACCTTGACAGCTGAAACGACAACATGAGGCAAGCCGACACGGACCATACATCTAAGCGGCAGTGGCGTAACCCGAGGGTGGGCGAGGGAACGGCCCCTAACTAGCGGCCAGCTAACAAGGCTGTCGAGGGTATCATGTCTGGGCCTCGTGTGTCACTGTCTGCCTCCCGCTCTGGCGAGGAGGGGGGGGGGGGGGGGGAGGGCCCAGGAGGAAGGGCAGGGAGACAGGGAGAGAGGGGGAGGTTGAGGCAACGTAAGGGTCAGGTCAGGCCATAGATATGTCGACAATGCTGGTTCCTCAAGGAGGAGGGAGGAGAGGAGGACGAAGGATGAGGAGAAAAGAAATTAAACACACAAGAAAGATAAGGTACGAGAGATGGCGTTAATAACACGATACCTGAAATTTTATGTATGTATCCACTTTTTGCATCTAATCGGTAAAACTTACCATGTGAAACGATGTAACGTATGTAACGAAATATCTGTAATGAACTGTAGCATCCTATGTAACATCAACCCACTGTAATCCTTTTGCGCTACCGCTCACAGGATGAGCATGGGAGGCACAATAGATTTTGCTGGGGTTACCGGCACAAATCAATGAGTAAGGGAATAAAGGGCGAGGGGTGTAAATGAGGGAGGAGGGAGATTAGGGAAGGGTAAAGGAGTCTGGGAAGGAAGGGGAACAAAATCTATGGCAGTGCCTCGATCTCAGCGATGGCCCACTGGAATCTATCGCGCGCCATCGTTCGCTAAGCCAGAAAAGTCTGGTGTGGTGAGGGTGTTGTCTCGAACGAGCCGAGGCATACAGTAGCGTGCTGGAGCCTCGCTCAGATCGGTGTTCCGTCATAGATGTAGTACTGGTACCAGATTTCTACCTCTTTCCTTCCCATACTCCTTTGATATCTCCTCCTTCTCTTCTTCCTCTTCCTCCTCCTCCTTCTTTTCCTGTTCCTCTCCGGCACAAGGAAGTGTACCACTTTGAAAGGCAGACAAAACCCGGACGCTCCATCAATGGGAAGGACTCCTGACAATACCCTCTTGTGTTACTCTACAACCACTCCCTGACTCTACACACTGTACATGCCATGTTTCACTCTACACCTTTAGTGTTCCTGGCCACACTTATCCTCATACTTTAGCCTACACAGCTCCCTCACACTTGGCCTCTATGCGTTCAACGTTAACGCCTGTCGCCACCCTTCACTCACCTGAGATGATGATTCACTCTCAACACCTGTTTTTTCAGAGGTCACCCTCCGCTAGCGCAACTACACCTGCCCATACCATGAGTCATTCATTCATATACAGAGCCGGACAGTGACCACTCACTTCTCACACTCTCTTCCACAACTCCATCAATATTCCGTCAGCATTTCAGGCAAAATTAAGAAATGAAGATGAACGAAAACAACAAATCGAGGATGACAATATGACAAAAGAAGAGTGGAATATGGAACGCAGAGGGAGAATGTAGATTAAAGAATAAAGAATAATAGAATGTATATAGTGACTATGAATCCGAAGATGCACAGGGCCCAAGAATGCTTCAGCATCGAACCCTCAAATGGATGTAACGGCTCCTCCAGCTAAACTGGAAGTCTGGAATGATCTCAAGATACGATGATCAGTCGCTTTCGTCTGACGCGCTTTAGAAAACCACTTGCCTCTCTGGGGCGCTGTCCTAGAGACGAAACGGTCCTTATGCCTCGCACAAATCTACCTTCAGCTGCAGCGATGATTATATAGACGGAAGAGTAATGACTGTGTGTATCAATTGTTCTGTATCGTCACATTAAATGTCATGGGACATGTCTTTATATGCGCTAGCGTGAGGAGGCAAGAGGGGAAACGTTAAATCGCCTTTTAATATCCAGTGAGTGGCCAAGTTATAGAGTAACTAACATGATATATAAATATTGATTAATAGATACTTATCGAATAACAATAAAAACGAGACTGTGTCTCGTTCACTATTGGTTGAGATATCTACTATAAATTAGTAACATGGTGGGAGACTCATGAATCAGCCAGAAGAAGAAGGATAAGAAGAAAAAGAAGAAGAAGAAGAGGAAAGAAGTGTCATAGAGCTAAAATAGGTTGGATGAGATGGGAAATGGTAATGAACATCACAACCGTCAGCACAGCACAGGTAAACGGGTGCTTTACACACGTTGTCTACATGTGTAGGTGGAAGTCATGGAGCACGACGGTGTGATGCTTAGAGTACGATGGTGTAACGACCCAGGTACTTAAACTTAAGGATGAGGTCTCGGGTCGTACAGTCGTGGTCAAGGGTCGTACCCTGGTGCTCAAAGTCTTAACTCTGGCTCAACAAGACGACTGTCATTAACTGAATGATTTTTGACTTGATACACAAAATGTTATGACGTATACGTTCAATAAATATGACGTATATATGGCACTGAAAATGACCATATGCTGAACCAGACAAATTGCAACCACAAATGAGCCATTCAGCTGAAATTCAGTGAGTGAAACTGTTCATTACAAGTCAAATATTGACTGAAAATATACATTGTGCTCAATGATTTATTGGGGAAATAACACTGCGTTTAATTACCGACGGGGAAAATAAGTTGTGTTTAATTACCGACGGGGAAAATATATTGCGTTCAATTACCGACGGGGAAAATATGTTGCGTTCAATTACCGACTGGGAAAATATGTCGCGTTTAATTGCTGACGGGAAAAATATGCTGCGTTTAATTACTGACGGGGAAAATATGTTGCGTTTATTTACTGACGGGGAGAATATGTTGCGTTTAATAACTGACGGGGAAAATATGTTGCGTTTGATTACTGACGAGGAAAATATGTTGCGTTTAATTACTGACGGGGAAAATATGTTGCGTTTAATTACTGATGGGGAAAAATCCATTACGTTTGATTATGGAAAATACGTAGCGTTTGTTTATGGAGAGAGAAAATACACTGCGTTGAATTCCTGGTAGGGAAAATACAATGCGTTTAATTACTGAACGGAAAAATACATCGCGTTTAATTGCTGATGAAAAAAAAAAAGTCCATTTGATTAATGGTGGAGAGAATGCACTGCGGTTAATCACTGAGGGAAAAAAATGCATCGCGTTTAATTACTGGTGTGGATAATACATCGCGTTTAATTACCGATGGGAAGCATACATTATGTTAAATCACTGATGAGAAGAAAATATATGGCATTTGATTACTTATGGGAAGAAAAATACATTCCGGTATACTTTTCTTTGATAGTAAGTGGACGAGAACTCAAATTTCAGGGACGATACGTGAGTAGCAACACCACTGACACGAATGACGAACGTGAACTTGATTCACGAAACTATAACATCGGCTCGAAGGGCTGTTCCATCCGTGCGTGTTCTAACCCTACGAAATCTGGACATACTTGATGCTCCTAGCAATGCCCCCGACGTCCAGTTTCGTTGCAATATTCAGGGATTCTCCCCCATAAACCTGTTCGTAAGGCACGGGGCTTTGTTGCAAGGGGTATCTTGCAAACCGTACGAGAAACAATTGATTTGAGGCCACACTGAGCGGGCGGCTCTGAGCGACGAATATGAATTCCTGAGTACAGATCCTTCACCTACATGTATATAAATTTTCTTCACATGATGATCACTTGCATGTTACTCAAAAGACGCGTCTCCCTGC